>JAZKJV010006166.1:0-222500 GCA_037367405.1 Ottelia alismoides | reverse complement strand
GATTTTTAACGTGGAAAACCTTTGCTCGATGTGAGCAAGGGAAAAATCACGGGGCAAGACCTACAACAATTCCACTAAGTGAGAATGAAGCCAAATGTTCTTCTCGATTTTGTTGCCCAACAAAACCGACGTACAAGCCATGGCACAACCGATGGCTCTTGAACAATCAACCATCACTCTAGGTATCTAAAATACCAAAGTGCTCAAATCCAAAAGGGAGAGAGGGCTTCCATGTTGGCTCCTAGATGGAGATCCAAAGCTGATGGCTTGGCCTCCCTGAGGTCGTCCAACACGCGATCTCTCTCGCTTCTCTCGAACCCGCAGCCCTACTTGTTACGATAAGGAGAAGATCCACTTCCAGTCGTTGCTCGATCAACGGGAGAAGAGAGGAAGAGCCCAGTTGCACCCTCTCTCTCTCTCACGCATCTGGATGGAGTTTCTTCAAACCTTTGGTTTGTTCTCTGATGAGTAGGGCAGACGATTGGGGTTGTACCCCAAAAAACCCCATTGAATGGGAAAAAATCGATAGCATCTCTCCCACTGCAAAATAATTCTAATAGACAAATTTTGCAAAGAGGTCCTTGAAGGACTAAAGTGATGCAGCTTCCCAAGGTAGGACCGAAAAGACAAAATACCCAACAACATCCCCCTCCACCTCCCCTCCGATGCCAATGGGGAGATGTCACCCAGTGACGGTGGTCATGAAGTAGTGTCACTGCTCAGCACTCTACATAGATGAAGCTTGTCACGAGTAACTACCTTGTTCAATATATCTTAGGGATCCTCATCAGTGTGTATCTTCTTTAACATGAGTTGCTTTTGATCAATTGCATCCCTCAGCCAATGGTATCTCATATCAATGTGTTGTGTGAGCATGATGCATGGTACTCTTGCTTAGGTCTATAACATTCTGGCTATCACAAAACACAGCTGGCTCACGGTCGTCCAATCCAAGCTCACCAAGAAAGCATTGTAGCCACAACAATTCCTTCCAAGAGTCTGTTGCTGCTATGTATTTTTCCTCGGTAGTTGAGAGAGAGCAACGCATTTCTGTAACATGGATTTCCATGATATGCCCCCCCCCCCCCCCCGCAAATGTGAAAATGCACCCTGAGGTAGATTTTCTCTAGTCCACGTCTCCTGTCATATCTACATCAATGTAGTCACATTGTTTGGGATTTGACCTCCCAAACACAACACATACTTGAGGTCTCTCTCAAGTATCTCAAGATCCGTTCCACTGTCTTCCAATGATTATTCCCCATATTGGACATGAATCTGCTCACCGCGCCCACAGCATGGGCTATGCCAGGTATGATGCAAACCTTGGCATACATGAGACTCCCGACTGTGGACTGATACAGGATCTTGGCCATCTCTGTTTTCTCCTCAAAAGTGGATGGACATGACTCTTTGGTCAGCTTGAGATGAGGGGCTAAAGGCGTGCTGACATGCTTCGCATTCTTCTTGTTGAGCCGCTCCAACACGCGTTCAATATAGTTTTCTTGTGATAACCACGACATGCGCTTCTTCATGTCTCGTGTAATCTGCATTCCAAGGATGTAGTTTGCCTTACCCAAATCCTTCATCTCAAACTCCTTGGAGAGTTCTCTTGAGCTTCGCAATCAAGTTGGAATCATGACCAACAATCAACATATCATCTACGTAGATTAAAAGAATGACAAACCTGCCACTGGGAAGGCGGCGAACATATACACATGGATCGGCTACAATCCTCTTGAAGCTCTACTTTGCCATGAAAGCATCAAACTTCAAGTACCACTGTCTCGATGCTTGCTTCAAGCCATAAAGACTCTTCCTCAGCCTACAAACCATGTGCTCTTCCCTTTCTCTTGAAATCCATGTGATTGCTCCATGTAGATCTCTTCCTTCAAATCATCGCGAAGAAACACCATCTTCACATCCATCTGCTCCAGCTCAATGCTCCTCAATGCTTATAAATCCATTTGTTCCTCAATGCTCTCTTGCCTTTAGGAAGGTCAACAAGATCATAAGTGTAATTTTTCTTGAGATATAGCATCTCTTCATTCATTCCATTGCGCCAATGATCCTTGTCCTTATGTTCTTGTGCCTCCTCAAAGGTGTATGGCTCAACTGCATCAATAAGCATAGAATACCGGGAATTGGGGAAATGGGATGATTGCTGACGTGTTTTCTCATATCTCCAGACCCGAGGTTCTGCTGCATCGACGTGTGGATAAGGCTGCTCTCCCAACCCCAAGTCCCATGGATTTGCATTAATGGGATCTACATACGGTTCATGCTTCTCTAGTTGCCCATCCTCTCCACATGTACCCGGTACTGAAGGAAGGTTTGTGTCCTCATCACTATCATCATCCAAGGAAATCTCATCTGCATCACCACTCTCAGTATTGTCCTCATCTATGTCTGATTCTCATAGAAAGTCACATCCCTGTGTCTAGTGATAGCCTTCTTCCTTTGATCCCAGAGACGGTATCTAAACTCCTGATCTCTATAGACAACAAAGCCACAAGGGACAACCTTATCATCCAACTTCATCCCCAGCTCCTTTGATACCAACGCATAAGCTTTGCAACCAAACACACTCAAATGAGCATATGAGAGATCCTTTCCTATACAAACACGCTCTGGAATCTTGAAGCCCAAAGAAACCGATGGAGATCGGTTGATCAAGTAGCACGAGGTGTGAACCGCCTCGACCCAAAAGGTCTTGGGCCACTTCATTGACTTCATCACAACGAACTCTCTCGACAATGGTCCTATTCATCCGCTCAACAAGACCATTGTGATGTGGTGTGACGGGCTCTATCCTCTCATGCCTAATGTCGTGCTTTGCACAGTAGCCTTAAAAGCTAAGGGAGACGTACTCTCCCCATTGTATGTGTTGAGACATTTCATCAATTTCCCTATTTTATACTCAACCATGGCATGAAACTTTTTGAAGCGATCGAATGCTTAATCCTCCATCCTCAGCACATGCACTCACATCTTCCCAGATGCATCATCAATGAAAGTGATGAAATACCCATTGCCTCCCAAGGAGGTTGCATCTAGGGTTGGGCCTTAGGCTGGGCCAGCCTGACCCGACCCAAAACCCGACCTGCATAACCCGATCCAAACCCGAACCCGAAATTTAGTAAGCAGGTCGCGAGCCTCAAAATGAGCCTGCATTGATTATCGGGTTGGGTTCAGGCCTGAGAAGGCCCAAACCCGCAAGCTCCGACCTATACGATATAATTATATCCAGTATATTCATGTTTGCTCCAAATACCATGTTCTAACTTTCATATCCTTATTTCGAGTTTTGAATCAATACTTAGACCCATTAATAATAATATACATTAGCGTAGATTGACGGCATTATTACATTAATATGCAAGATTATTACATTAATATGCAAGAATGGAATATGCGACCTCAAGTGTTAGAGCATGTACAACTATAAGTAACCAATCTGTATTAGTTCATAATGTCGAGCCTATAATAGAATATGTAATGGTGAATTAAATGGTGGTTTAAGTCGCCATATTTTTTACCGTATTTTTATTTCCAACATACAACTAATGAATCACGAATTAGTTGGCGTACCTAAAGTATTAAACATGCACACATGCATAAGAAACAACCAGATAAATGCAAGAACGAACGCATGATATTGGTGTACGAAAGTGTTAAATTGGGTCGGCCCGACCCGAACCCGACTCATTTCGTTTGGGTCGGGTTTGGGCTCGGGCCTAGAATTTGAAAATAAAATGGGCCTAGACCCGACTGATTAGCCCATATACTTAAATGGGCTTGGGCCAGGCCAACTCAAACTCGACCCGACCTAGCTCGATGCATAACCCTAACTGTGTCCATGGGACCACAAACATCCGAGTGAACCAATTGTAGAAGGTCTCCCTTCACCTTAGATCTGACTCTAAATGGCGCACTCCAGCTCTTCCCAATCAAACATGAATCACAAGGAGACAGTGTGGTGTCATTGTGGTAGGGGATCAAATCTCTCTTCCTCAGAACAGCAAGCCCTTCCAGCACATGTCCCCAATCCGACGATGCCACAAATCTGATGTGCCTACCTCGCTGGCACATGTGTGCGTGCGCACGGCGTGCGAGTGTGTGTGTGTGTGTGTGTGGAACCTACATCATGATGTGTGTGTGTGGAACCTACATCATGATGTGTGTGTGTGTGTGCGTGTGTGTGCGTGTGTGCGTGTGCGTGCGTGTATCATGGTGTGCGTGTGTGCGTGTGTGCGTGTGTCCGTGTGCACGTACGCATGAGTGTGTGGAACCAGCATCATGATGTGCGTGTGTGTGTGTATACGTGTACGTGTGCGAGCGTGCGTGTGCAGTGGGCGCGTGTGTGTGCATGTGTGCGTGCGTCCAGGCATGCATACGCAGTGGGCACATATGTGCATGCATGCGTGCGTCTGGGCGTGTGTGCGTCTGGGCGTGCATGCGTCCGGGCGGGTGGGCGTGCGTACATGGGTGTGTGTGTGTGTGTGTGTGTAACCTGCATCATGACGTACGTGTGTGTGCGTGTGTGTGGAACCTACATCATGATGTGTGTGCATGTGGGGGCGTGTGCATGCATGGGTGTATGTGTGTGGAACCTACATCATGATGTACGTAGTTTACCTACACCCATCTCTTTTCCCCTCTATTTTTAAGTTTTTTGAAATGGAATCTATAAGGCGTGTTTGGTTACTGGGATACCCCGGTGTATCCCTCTCCAACCTTGTGTTGGAAATCTATCACAAATCAAAGTCATATCACATCACATTCCTTATTCCAACCCTCTCCCAACCGTCATAATCATCCAAACACCTACTATTCACAAGAGGATATCCCAACCCACCCCATCCCACTAACCAAACAGGCCCATAGGGACTTAGATCATCATTATATCACAATGTTGTCATTCAAACTTCAATTTAATTCGAGAGTTCAACCTCCCCCCCCCCCCCCAAGAACGACAACCAAATTTAACGATCTCAGAATTGCTGAAATTGACCCATCCAGATGGACATGTTAGGAATGTTTGTTTTCCACTAAATTTGAAACACATATTCCACTTAATATTCTAAGTAAATCCTCCATGTATTCATTTCCACAGAAACAAAAAATAGAGGGGGAAAAGTGATGGACGTAGGTAAGTTACCTACGCTCCCTAACCTACCTATCGCTCTCTCTCTCTCTCTCTCTCTCTCTCTCTCTATATATATATATATATATATATATATATATATATATATAATATATACATACATATATATAGATATAGATATAGATACACACAGGAGTACAAGATCTTAAAACGAGATTACATTAAAATGCACATAAACTGCGCTAATGTATATATTATAGGATAACAAAAGTGACAAACTTTAGCTACCTAAACAGCCTGTTGTTGGTAATATATGTAAATATCGTACCAAACTGTACATCCAGAAGAGCTTCCAATACCTGCAATCATACAAAGCAAAGAACTTCAGAAGAGGAAATAAAATCTAAAACGTACATGCATACATGATAGCATACAACCGCAAGGCCGGAACTACTCAGTCATCGTCTTCGACATGACGATAACGGGCACAGCCACATGTGCAATAGCTACCTGGGTTCCGCTCAATATTCTTGTATGTACGTCGCCAATAACTGGATAACTTTGAGTAAAAACAAGCACACGCTCTTCATTTACCTCAAGTAGCTATGCAACTGAATACTGGCGGAAAGATGGAAAGATCTCCGTGAATTTTAGTATCTGTAATCTGTATGATCATCGAATACTGGATAACTGTGATCGTAATAATTAGAGCTTGGTATAGACCCTCGCTTGGCTTCCACATCGAACAGCATTGAACTACTGTTCGTTCTCTTGGACGCCCTTTCCGCCTGCAGAGGCAATACACAGCGAAAATGACAATAATAATGAGCCGCTGCAGCAAAGTTATTTAAACTAAGAAATCGAGGGCATTTTCACAATGTACCTTGCTAATGAGCTTCTCAAATGCCTCTGGCCCATTTTCCTGGATATATTTCTCAGCAGCACGCAATATATCTTCTGGTTCAGATAGACCATCTTTTTTTCCTGGTACATACCAGATGTTCACTGTCTGCGTGTTCACGAAAAAGGGCCTAACGAAATTCTGGTATACATATGCCGCACCACTGAAGTATGGCAATACAAGCCAGCAGGTTATGATGAGTTTCAGATAGGACCAGAATGGGAGCCTGGACGAAAAAATGAAACACGAGACATGGGCCCACATATAAATATACATATGTACAGAACTATAGGAGGATCAAAATAAAATCACTCAGCACAGTAAATTATTTACAATAGATGGAAAACACACAGATGTCACAACGACAATTGAAATTACTTTGAAGTTGTCAGCTTCAATAGAAAATGGCAGAAGCATATGTAGTAGGTGAGATGCCAAAGAACCGATTTCCGCAGGACTGAGATTAGATGCTAAACGTGTTATGCGGGTATCATGTTGTGAGAACCAATAGCTACAGGTCAAAAAAATGCATCATGTATTGACAATCAACATGTATTCATTCCTTTTGGTTTTGACACCTTCGGATTTTTGGCTACTGAAGCAGTACAACTTCTCAAAAGGGTCCAAAGAATTATGCACAGCAATGTCATGATTCCCAGATCTATTGATGTCGTATTTCGAAGAATTGGATTTGCCATTCAAAAGGGATTGGCGGCGCAGCTTGTTGCCCGTATCCCATCAATCTCTCTGTAATAGTTTTTGTGTTTCTAGGATATAATTAACTTGTACTTTCAATATCCAATTATATTTTGCCAATATCCAAGTGAATTCTCTCTTCAGATTTATGAAGAGCATGGGTGCCTATGTGCATAGGTCATCATTATATTTTTTCCTAGAAAACATACGCTGACATCTTGTTGCCTCAAGATTGCCATCATAGTTGAAGCAAAAAAGGAAACCTCTTAACATATGTTTCCTCTACATAGATTTAATTTTTATCATAAAATTTAACAATAAGCTTTTAAAATATCCAGTCGTGGCTGAAATTTTTAAAGCTCATACAAGTCAGAATGAGACACGTGTACCAGGACATGTTAATTAATTCAACAGATGGTGGGCCGTAAGGGCTACAGGTGGGAATTCTCTTGTTTACATAGAAGCCAGTGAAATCAACTCTGGGATCTTTAAGTCGGAACAAATTTAACTTTGAAATAAAACCTATGGGATTTACGTGGCTTGCATATAACATAATAACTTGCACGTCCTTGGATTTTACCCACGTAGTTACGTAAACAAAGATGTTGATGGCCATCCACAAATATTTAGTAAAGAGGTCTAACTGAGTGCAGAACATATTTCAAGTCCCTTTTCGAACAACTCCAGTCATGGAAATAGACTAAATTACATTCTCCATACAAGGCGGCACATACAAAAGACATCGAGAGGTCAGGAACTTTTGAATTCCTAACATAGATTGCAATATCTATTTCTATTGCCTTCTCTAAAAGATTTTCAGAAAGCCAACTGGGAAGTGGAGTTAACTAAATAACATGTAATAACCCCAAATCTCCCTCATAAGCCATGTTGAGATAATTGCATCTCCAATCATGTTTTTCTTATTTATGTTTTCTTTATGTACTTCTTTATAATTAACCCAGGCCTTTTCTCCTATATAAGAGAGCCCTAGGGTCTCGTTTAATACAAATCATTCGTTTCTCCAAACATGGTATCGGAGCAACGGTCCTAGACCGGGCTTCCCATATCCCACACTAAAACCCTTTAACCCTACATGTCATCCCCCCCCACACACACACACGCCCGCCACCGTTGATCCAGGACTCACGTCTCCTCTAGTGGCGTAGGGGCTTCCCCCACCGCTCCCAAGGGCTCTCGCCGCCCATCCGTCCCGGCGCTGCAGGCCTTCCCCGTGCACAGGGGCACCACCAGCCCGACCAGGGGAGGCGCCAACCCACCCAGGATTGTCGCCAGGCCGCACCCCGAAGCACCGCCAGCCCTAGTTCCGCCCGCATAGGGGCTTTGCGTCCTCGCCAGCCCAACCAGGGGCACCGTCAGCCCGCACAGGGGCTCTGCATTTTGCGGTTAGTTTCTCTCGCTCCGTTCTGTGACCATATTCAGCGGCCAGAAGGTCTGATGTCGTCAGAAGGTGTTATTTCTATCATATAAATAACATCTAACGACACTAAACCTCTCCACAAGTCAATGAGGATGGTTGTATGAGTCTTTAAATACAACAACTCCTCTTTATAATTGTGTAGACACTCTCGGATAGATCTACTCCTACATTGTCCGTGGTTCTATTTATTGATATGATGTCAGAAAACAAAAATGTTGTTTTTTCTTCTTCCGATGCCTTCAAGAGTTTGGCTCCCATCATCATGATGGATGGGACAAACTACGAGTTGTGATCCATGCAGTTTCGTACTCTTATGCAGTGCCATAATAAGGAGCACATTTTAACAGAAGCAGAACCGGCAGACAAGACGGGGATGAATGCTTCGTGGAAGCAAGATGATGCCTATGCTCGCATTTAGCTCTCTGTAACGCTCACCACGGAGATTACCAATGATATAATCAACCAACCCACAACAAAAGCTATGTGGATATATTAGCCGCTACATATGACAGGTAAAGAATGAAAGCAAGATTCTTCAGTTGCAGTTTGATATTTTCTCGACCAAACAGAATGGTCGACTACTCCACCAACACTTCTCTCATCTTAGAGGCATCTTTGAATGACTGCACAGCTTCATGCCTATCACTATCAGTACTGAGTAGCAGCAGCAATATCGGAATGCTACTATGACAGGGGTTTTTCTTTCATCTCTTGATCCTGAGTATGATGCAGTACGTACTCAACTATTGACCGGTAAGACGATACCCCCGATGGAAGAGGTGTACAAGTGATTGAGCAGAATTACTACTACGTCTACTACTGTAGCCCAGCCTCCCACAGCTATAGTAGTATTATCTCATGGCGGGGGGGGACCTCTCAGTTTCGAGGGCGCGGACCTCGAGGTCGTGGAGGAGGACGTCAGCGTGGGCTATGTTCTCATTGTCATCAGCCTGGTCATTTTGAGGAGACATGCATTCAGAAGCATGGTTATCCTACGTCAGCAAGGGTTGCTGAGCAGACTGATTCTTCTTCTTCTCTTACACAGGATACGTGCATGGATGATATTGTTTCTAGACTTCGTGAGATGATGTCCACTCCTACTATTCCAGCTGCAAGTTCTTCAAATGTTGCAGCTACTGCTCGAGCTACATCTAGCTCATCAGGTATTACTTATGCACTTACCAGTTGTAGCAGTTCTAATTTGACTGACTGGATTATGGATTCGGAAGCATTGCACCATATGTGTGGAGATCGAGCACAATTCACTTCTTACAGGTATATCCCACCTAGTAAATCAATGGTGATTGCTAATGGAGTACGTCGTCCCATTATTGGTCAGGGGGAGATTGTTCTGACTCTATCCATGCATCTGCAGAATGTTTTATATGCTCCTGATTTTCAAATGAATCTTTTGTCAATTAGTAAAATTATAAAAGATTTACACTATCGTGTCATCTTTGATCCCTCTTCTCTTGTGTTTCAGGACATACTAACAGGCAGGGTGATTGGATGTGACCATAAGCAGAAAGGATTGTACAAGCTTTCCATATCACCTTGTGCCGGAGTCGCTACTATTCCGTCTGGCTTTGTTTCTCCATTCATGTGGCATCTAGGGTTTGGTCATCTTCCTCTTCAGAGGCCGTGTCAGGTTCTACCACGAATATCTACTTGCACCATCTTGGACTGTGAAGCATGTCAGCTTGGAAAGCATCATTGGTCCTCTTTTCCGAGTCGTCAGGGTCGTTGCAGTAGTCCGTCTTTTGAATTGTTTCATTTTGACATTTGGGGTCATAGCCGTGTTTCTGATCATCGGGGACACCGTTTTTATATGGTTGTTGTGGACGATTATTCTAGACTTTCTTGGATTTTCTTGTTAAAATAAAAGTCTGAAGTTGGTGTTATCATTAAATCTTTCTTCTAAAGGTCAAGAATATCTTCTATGCTAATGTAAAATTTATTCATACAGATAATGCCTTGGAGTTTTCCACACTACAGTTATCGGAATTTCTCATATCTCGAGGTATTGTTCATCAGACCTCATGTGCATATACTTCTCAGCAGAATGGTGTTGCTGAATGCAAACACCGCCATCTTCTTGATGTCACAAGGACCCTTTTGATTCAAAGTCGTGCTCCACATTTGTTCTGGGGCGATGCGGTTCTCACTGCTTGCTACTTGGTGAACCGCATGCCATCCACTATACTTGGAGAAAAGGTCCCTTTCTCGATTGCGTTTCTCAAGAAGGACATGTTCTCTTTAACTCCCAGAGTGTTTGAATCTGTGGCTTTTGTCCACAACTTCACCCCTGGTTGTGACAAAGCTCTCACCTAGAGCTGTCAAATGTGTCTTTGTTGGTTATTCTCGTACCCAAAAGGGGTATCGATGTAGTGATCCTATAGGAAGAAAGTATTGTGTGAGTGCTAATGTCACATTCTTTGAGTCTATTATGTACTTTTCTCCTACAAGTGACAGGTTATCTCATGCTACGTCTGGTGAGGATGTGGTTGTTCCTCCACCTCCATCATCTCCATCTTGTACACTCAATGTTGAGTCTCAGTCTTCACCACCTCCGCCACATCCACCATCTCCACCTCCCTTACCTCAGATACAGTTCCTACCACATGTCTACACGAGCAAGTCTTCCACTCGCCCCTCTGCTCATGCGCCCTCCACATCATCCAACACGTTTCAGGTATGTAATGAGCACATTATTTCATCTGATGGTACTGGTGTCTTGAATACTACACAGGATGAGGAGATACCAGAGAACAAAGAGGATGATAACCTGGACATGCCTATTGCTTTGAGAAAGCCACGTCGTCAATGTGCAACTTATCCTCTTGTTGTGCATGTTTCATTGGACCATCTTTCAGAGGAATACAAAAAGTTTGTTATGGAACTATTTGTTGTTTCTATCCCACGAACATATCAGGAGGCCATTCAAGATAGTAGGTGGCGTCTTGCACTGGAGGAGGAAATGACAGCGTTACAATCGCGTGGCACATGGAGCATTGTTTCTGCTCCTCCAAGAGCATCGGTTGTGGGCTGCAAGTGGATATTTACAGTAAAGCAAAGGGCAGATAGCATCAGTGTTCACTAAATCGGCCGCACGGGTCGCATATGCAGCCGCATATGTCCGTGCGGCATGCAGACTGCACCGATTATATGAATCAGTGCAATAAGCGCCCTCTCCGCATATACCCCGCATACTGCTCCAGCAGCTCCAACTTTTCAATCTTCTCATTCAGGTTCTTAATTCCGTAACTCTGTCTCTTCCTTCATTCAATGGTAAGAATATGACATGCATATCTATACAATTGCAATGCATTATACCATTATGTATATGCAATGTTTTATGGTTTTCTCATGTATTGATTTCACGAGTATATGCAATGTATCATCGATTTTTTTTATACATGTTGATTGAGGTTTTGTTTATGTAGTGCATGTATGTATATTGAAGTTTTGTTATTACAAATCATATAATGTGTGAAGTTTTTATGGTAAATATTTTTTTTGTGATTAAATATGAGGCAATTAAAAGCGTATATACACACACCCATTTAACATCAATCATTTTTCTTAGATCTTCTTTAACTCCACTTAAATACATAAATTCAGTGGTAATGTTATTCATAGATATTTATTTATTTTTAAATTAAAAATTAGAAAACCATGTAGAACCGCTTATACCCCACATATGCCCCCGCATACCGCTTATTCAGTATTCAGTGACCAGTCCGAACGCATACACATACCGCTTTCCTGAACCTTGGATAGCATTGTGGGTCGCTATAAGGCCAGGCTTGTGGTATGTGGGTTCACCCAAACCTATGGGGTGGACTATCAGGATATATTCTCACCAGTGGCCAGACACTCAACACTTCGCATTCTTTTAGCAGTTGTTATTCCACGGACTGGCCACTTTATTAGTTGGATGTAAAAAACGTATTTTTATACGGTGATCTACAGGAGGAGATTTACATGCAGCAGCCACCAGGGTTTGCTGCTAAGGGGGAGTCACAGAAGGCATGCAGGCTTCATAAGGTAATTTATGGCCTGAAGCAGAGTTCGACGACTTGGTACCATAAGCTATTGAAGTTGATAGAGAAACAAGGTTTCGTGAGGTCTATAACGGACCATTCATTATTTGTTCGAAGGACGCAGAGAGGTATTGTTGCTATTCTTGTCTATATTGACGATATCATTGTCACAGGTGATGATGAGCAGGGCATTCTGGCTGCCAAGGAGTTCCTAAGTAAGCAGTTTGTGATTAAGGACCTTGGCACACTTCGATACTTTCTTGGGTTAGAGTTCGCCAGGAACCAGCGTGGCCTTGTAATGACCCAAAGAAGTTTGTGAGGGATCTTCTTTCTGAGACAAGAATGACAGGGTGCAAAGCTGCTAATACCTCTATGGATCCGAGTATGAGGTTATATGATGATGATACTGAGGAGGTAGACAGAAGGAGATATAGAGAGCCTGTTGGAAAGCTCTTATATGTCATTATCACTAGACCAGATATATCTTTTGCAGTAAGCAAAGTTAGCCAAGTCATGGAGCAACCCAGGAAGGTACATATGAATGCGGTGTATATGATTTTGAGATATTTGAAGACTTCTCCTGGTTCTGGTATTTTATACAACAGGAATACATCTCTTGAGGTGATGGCGTGTGCATATGCGGACTATGCAGGTTGCCCCAGAGACAAGAAGTCTACTTCTGGATTTGCAATTTTTGTTAGCAACTTCCTTGTTTCATGGAGAAGCAAGAAGCAGATTGTGGTGGCCAGATCTAGTGCAGAATCTGAGTATAGAGCCATGGCACAAGGAAGTACAGAGATGATGTGGATAAGGTCCGTGTTAACGGATCTTACTGTCGAGGTTTCTCTTCCCATGCAACTTTTATGTGATAATCAAGCAGCTCTATTTATTGCCAACAATCTTGCATTTCATGAAAGGACCAAACACATAGAGGTGGATTGTCATTACACTAGAGACATGATTCAGAAAGATCCCATATCTACATCACATGTTTCTATTGGAGATCAGACTGCAGATATCTTCACCAAGGCACTCGCTAGAGGCCCATTTCAGAAGTGTTGCACCAAGCTGAGCATGATAGATATATATGCTCCATCTTGAGGGGAAGTGTTGAGATAATTGTATCTTCAGTCATGTTTTTCTTATTTATGTTTTCTTTATGTACTTCTTTATAATTAATTCAGGGATTTTCTCCTGTATAAGAGAGCCCTAGGGTCTCGTTTAATACAAGTCATTCATTTCTCCCAACAAGCCCCAACAGACAACCGAAGATCGGATGGTGAATATATTCCTCGCCAATCCCACATAAATGGTAAGTAGTATCAGCCAATGAGACCATCTCCTCGTGTAAACCTTAATTGCAATCCTCTCTCTCTTCTGAACAACCGCTTCAGGATATTTACTTTGATATGGGCTTTAACCTCCAGATACATCTACAATCCCTTGGGAGAAGCTGGTGTTGAGATTTACCTTGTGAAAACTAATTAGTTGAGTACAAGTAAAGAGCATTACTGATGTGGTCGATCACCCTCCTGTCTTCTGATTTGCTGAGAGCTCTTGGACTGGATTGTTGACGTGTCTGATCAGCCTCCTGCATTCTGATTGGCTGAAAAGTGTTGGGTTGGATTGCTGAGATGCTTAATCCACATCATGCATCCCGATTGGCTAAGAGTTGATGGTGGGGATTGCTGAATGCTTGGTATTCTTTTGTTATAGTATAAAAGGAGCCTTGTGGCACCACATATTTATCCCAACATCATTCAAACAATAGTAGAGAGTCTGGTGTGAGCAAGTGGAGTAGGCACATTGCTGAACCACAATAAATCATTGTCTTGTGCAATTGTGCGCGCTTTCTTCTTCCATCGTGGTTCTAGTCATGTAGTGCTTGATCGGATCCGTCCCCAACAACTGGTATCAGAGCAAGGTTCGGAGATCAACCTCTACACAGATGACGGAAGAATCGAAGGTCAAGATCGAGAAGTACAATGGATCGAACTTCGCGTTATGGAAGATGCAGATTGAAGATGTTTTATATCAGAAGGATCTCTATCTTCCGATCGAAGGGAAGAAGCCTGAAGCCATGAAAGATGATTGAATCCTATTGTGCTAAGAAAGGGATCAGAAGATTGAAAACGATCCCAAGGAAGCCCAGACAGAATGGTGTTGCTGAACGCATTAACGTGACTCTTCTAAAGCGTGCGAGAAGTATGAAGATACATGCAGGTCTACCCTAAGCGACATTGGGTTGATGCAGTGAATGCAACTGCATACTTAATCAATCGAGTCCAGAAGAAAGTGGACAAGAAATGAGGTAACACTATCTCATTTACGTATCTTTGGATGCATAACTTTGTTCACATTGAGCGGGAAGACAGAGGAAAGCTTGACCTCAAAGTAAGTAAGTGCACATTTGTTGGCTATGGTACAAATAACGATGGCTATAGATTGTGGGATTTAGAGAACAAGAAGACAATCAGAAGCATCGATGTCACATTTAATGAGTCTTTCTTATACAAGAACGAATTGATAAAATGAAAGACAATTGAAGAACCAGACTTTGTGGAGTTTGATGAAACTCCTGAACAAAGCACATCACAGCCAAGTAATGAGAATGTTCGACCCATCCCACAGAATAATCCGCAAACTCTGGGCTACGGAAATCTTCCATAATCAGCAAACTCACTCCAAGGTATTCACCTTCCTTTAATTATTTGTTGCTGACTGGTAATGGTGAGTCTGAATGCTTTGATGAAGCTATAAAGGTAAGACAAGGAATCAGTGAGAGTTAACCATGGATGAGGAGATAAACTCTCTCTCAAGAAATAAAACGTGAGATTTAGTCCCACTACTGAAGGGAAAGAAGGCTCTGCACAACAAGTGGGCGCACAAGGTGAAGGAGGAAGCTGATGGTTCCATTAAATACAAGGCTCGGCTAGTGGCGAAGGGCTTTCAGCAGAAAGTATGAGTCGATTTCGCAGAGATCTTTGCACCTATTGTAAAGGTCTCAACCATAAGAGCAGTATTGAGCATTGTTGCAGCTGAGAACCTATATTTGGAGTAGTTGGATGTTAATATAGCATTTCTCCATCGAGATCTTGAGGAGGAAGACATGGTATGAGTTCGGAAAAAGCATTTATAGCTTGAAGCAGGCACCAAGACAATGGTACAAAAGGTTTGATGATAACATGACAAATACAGGATTCCCAAATGTCATGCTAACCATTGTTGCTACTTCAAGAAGTTTGGTATGTCTTACATCATTTTATTGTTGTATGTAAATGGCATGCTTGTTGCAGGCTTCTGCAAGGAACAAATAACAAATCTGAAGGCAATGTTGTCCAAGGAGTTTGACATGAAGGATCTAGGTCCTGCAAAGAAAATCTTGGAATGCAGATTAGCAGAGACATGAAGAACAAGAAGCCAAGATTGTCTCAATTAGATTACATCGTGAAGGTACTTGAGAGATTTAATATGAAAAATACAAAATCTACACTAATACCTTTAGGGAGCCACTTCAAACTTTCGAAGGAGAAATAACCTGCTACAAAGGAGGAACATGAGTACATGTCAAAAGTATCCTACCAGTCTGTTGTTGGTAGTTTGATGTACGCAATGGTTTGTACAAGACTAGACATCTCCCATGCAGTGAGGGTTGTGATCATATTCATGGCGAATCCTGCCAAGAAACATTGGAAAGCTATGAAGTGGATTCTACGCTATATGAGAGGTACCTCTAACATGGTATTGTTATGGGAACACTGACATTTTCATTCGAGATTTTGTGAACTCAGATTTTACAGGAGATATCGATGGCAAAAAAAAGCACAACAGGATATGTCTTTACCCTAGGGAATGGATCCATTAGTTGGATCTCTATACTCCAGAAGATAGTGACCATCTCGAACACGGAAGCAGAATATGTGGCGGCAACAGAAGCTTGTAAAGAAATGATATGGTTGAAAGGTCTGATGAAAGAACTGAATAAAGAATGTAAAGATTGTCAATTATCCAGCGACAGTCAAAGTGCAATTCATCTTGCAAAGAATTCCGTCTTTCACTTGAGGACTAAGCACATCGATGTGAAGTACCACTTCATTCGGACACAGATAGAAGATGGACAATTTAAGTTGAAGAAGATCCACACATTAGAAAATCATGTTGATATGTTCACAAAATCTGTAACAGTCGAGAAGCTGAAGACATGTTCAGCTTCTATTGGCCTTCAAGTATAGAAGACAATGGAAAGCTCATACCATGATTATTGAAGATGTAGTGTGTACCAAAAATCAGTCTTCAAGTGGGATATTGTTGAGGTTTATCTTGTGAAGACTGATTGGTTGAATACAAGTGGAGAGCATTGTTTGATGTGGCTGATCACCCTCCCGCCTTCTGATTGGTTGAGAGCTCTTGGGCTGGATTGCTGACGTGTCTGATCCGCCTCCTACTTCTGATTGGTTGAAAAATGTTGGGTTGTATTGCTGATATGCTTAATCCACGTCTTGCATCCTGATTGGCTGAGAGCTGATGGTGGAGATTGCTGAATGCTTCGTATTCTTTTGTTGTAGTATAGAAGGATCCTTGTTGCACTACATATTGTATCCCAACATCATTCAAACAATACTAGAGAGTGGTGTGAGCAAGTGGAGTAGGTACATTGCTGAACCACTATAAATCCTTGTCTTGTGCGATTGTGTGTGATTTCTTCTTTGATTGTGATTCTAGTCGTGTGGTGCTTGATCGGATCCGTCCCCAACAGCTAGTTCGGACTAGTTCCATTCTCAACAATTCTAAGTGATGGATGTCAGCCTGCATTAGTAAGCAAGAAAAAACATATTGGTGAATCCTTACAATAACTATCGAACAATGGGGAGGATGAGTTGAACCCCAAGACCAACAATCCACTGCAGAAACCTGACAATTCTCAGGCAAGATCCATGAACCTTGGAAGAATCTCTCCACCAGAATGCAAAATGAGATCCAACAATAAGCAGGATCAACTTGACTTCTCCCTCCACAAACAGTGACGGCCAAGGTGGAAACCTCGTATGTTCTGACAAGTCTAGAGTCTACAAGTAACAACTAACAAGCAAATAGAACATTCTCCAAAAAATTCCCCATTCTTGAATAAAACTAATCACCATACAAAGAGGTCATAGTTCAATCTCCTTGGATCCTTCAGCCCAAAGCCTCCATCCTCTACTGGTTTGCAAACCTCAGGCCACTAGAGCCTCACTAAAGGAATCTCTTGCACAGAGCATTGATCCTCCTCAAGATGTCGGTAGGAACCAAAAGGCGATAAGAACGTCACCTGGACAGAGGATAAGATCGATACTAGAAGAATTAGTTGTCGTCCATTGGAAAGCGCCTTGGATAGGTATGCAACCGGATATGGATATATCCGTATCCGTCTATCTTCGTATCCATTTTTAAGAGGATATGGATATAAAGCTTTGTTTTTAACTGATATGGATACGGACATGGATATGAGTTTTTACTTTTTTACGGATATGGATAAGGATAAGGATATTATTTTCATTTTTTTATACGGATAAAGATATGGTTACATAATTTCTGATGGATACAGATACAGATATCCACATTGTGAATCCGTGTTCATATTGTATATACATACATCAACTTGCATATGTATCTCCAAATATATTATAAGATTAGTTGCAATATATTGCATCTGAAGTCATTTTCAAATATGGGAAGAAAAATATATATCTCTGTATTATTTAATCATTTAGTACACATCTTATTAAACTTAGTATAATACTATCCTTTCATCTTGTATTTTGGTGTCTTGTAGTTTATTAATTTTAATTTAGTTAGCTATTAATTTCAATTTTAGCAAACAATGCTACTGAATGTAAGTATTAGAAGGCATTTTTTATCCGTAGGATAATCCGTTTTCGTTCGTAAGATATCCACATCAGATTATTTGTTTACATATCCATATCCGTATTTAAGGACATGGTTCGCAATTTTCAATATCTGCAATGTATCTATTTCTCGAGCCAGAAGAACGAGAAAAGAGGCTGAGAAAAAAGACATGTCTAGACGGGGGGCTGAACAAAAGAGCTCCCGGCCACCACTTGACTTCACGTCTCATGAGACAACTAGTTTGATCTATGTCCAGGTAGGGCTAGCGATTCGTATGATGTCAATTAGAGAGGACTATAGAAGGGGAGCTTGCAAGGGTCCTTGGACATCGAGGGCCCATGGGGGGAGAAGGGCGTCAGGGCTTTGGGGGGTCCTACTATCAATCAATAAAGAAGGGGTACATTCTCTTTTCTAGTCTTCAGTTCCGAAGTGAAGAAGAAAAGAGAGAGCTCGGGCTTGCGAGACGGCTTAGTGACAGGATTGTCCTCGCTACATGCCCCTCTGTCACGCTATCAATCACTATTATAATTCTCTTTACATATGAGATCAAATCCTAAGTCTGCATTCATACACATATAAATGGTCTCTGTCTGGCTTCGCATGATGTCTCGGATGCTTCAGAGCACATGTAGGAGTCGGCCCTTACATATGTGAGGTCGATCTTAGATAAGTTGCATATCTGTATCTATATTTTAAAATGGATAAGGATATGGTAACACATATATCTGTATTCGTATCCATCTGTTAACATCCCTGACCTTGGAGGTCCACCCTTCCCGGTCATCGTTCCATCCACTCCAGAACTGGTCCCTAATCCATTGTTCTAAAACCCAAGTTGACTAATACAAAAATATGAAATTAAGAATGCACAACCAAGCTACGAAAACTTGGATTAACTAGTAAAATGGAAGATGTTTACTTGTTAGAGTACGGCACTCTAAGGGCATGTTTGGTAATCAATTTGGGTTGGAGTAACCTCCTGTGAATAGTAGCAGTTTGGATGGTTAGGAGGGTTGGAGAGGGTTAGAATGAGAAATGTGATGTGATGTCGCATTGGTTTGTGATGGAATTCCAACCTAAGAATGCAGGGGGTAAAAAAGGTTACTCCGAGGTAACCTACTAACCAAACGAGCCATAAGGCTCCTTATATAGGGGTAGTCCTACAATTACGATTTACAATAAAGAGACATCATAATGAGAAAAGATAAAGGGATGAAACAAAATATCTGTTAACGCTTCGCCTCAAGCTGGAGTATATATATATATATATATATTTATTTATCATGTTCAACATGTTGCAACCTCTCAAATTATTTGCGGGCGAGAGGTTTGGTGAAAATGTTAGCAGCCGGATTTTCTGATAATACACTAGACATGCACAACAAGCCCTTTTATATCAAATCTCTAACACAATGACAGCCAACTTCCACATGTTTAGTGTGTTCATTAAACATGGAGTTCTTGGTTATATGCATTATCACTAGGTTCTCACATCTGAGCTCCATAATCCTGGTAGTAAGTGACTTATAGATTTATAGGTACCGATTGAATCCATACTAACTAACCCTTTCTCTGCAATAAAATGGGAAACAATTGTTTGTTTATTGCTTTTTTAAATGATCAAATTCCCTAGCACGTAGGTTCAGAAGCTGGTGGTAGCAAGGTTTTAAAAAATAAAAAGTAGAACGATGTGACTTTCTTGTAATAGAGGCGAAGCGTAACCTCGAGACAGTCGAGGCATGAACCTCTTCTACTAAAATAATTTAATACGAGATGGGAATGTACTTAGTCCGCTCATGGAATACGAGATTGGCAGCAATGTATGTAGTAAACTTGTGATCACGGTACATTTCTTCTGTAGAAAGGAGACTAGCCAAGTAATCTTACAAGTGGCTTGAGCTATCGTTTGGAATTCAATTTCTGCACTCGATCTAGAAACTATCATCTGCTTCTTGTTGCACCATGTAACTAGGTTGCCACCAACAAACATAGCATAACCTGGAGTTGATCGTCTGCCTCCGGGAGAACTAGCATAATCTGCATATACATAAGCGGTGACATCACTTTGACCATTGACCCCATGGACGAGGTCTCTCCCTGGAGATTCCTTCAGATATCAAAGGCTCAGAAAACATCCAACCAATGACTATAGAGATGTCTCTCCATGTGCTAACCAACTCTGCTTACAACATACATACGGCCTAGTAACAGTGAGATAACAATTTGCCCCATGGGTTTATATATTGTGTTGTATCTTTAAACTCAAGATAAGTGGGCGTAGCATGTTTCTTCAACTCTGTTGGGATGCTAGATAGTTTGCATCCAAGCGAACTTCAGTAAGGATATCTAGGCAATACTTCCGTTGTGATAGTTGTAATCCCCTTGCAGTGTGCATCACCCAAATGCCAAGGA
Source organism: Ottelia alismoides (assembly GCA_037367405.1). Classification (NCBI taxonomy): domain Eukaryota; kingdom Viridiplantae; phylum Streptophyta; class Magnoliopsida; order Alismatales; family Hydrocharitaceae; genus Ottelia; species Ottelia alismoides. Next base: position 202,017 of record JAZKJV010006166.1, on the reverse strand, counting down.
AGTATCGAAGTTGACCAATGTCCTTAGTAACATACACCTTTTGGAGGAAGGCCTTGGTCTTTGGAAAGCATGCTTCATCATTACAAATAACCACCATATCATCATCGTAGACAACATGTATCATAGTGCCAGTGAACCGTCATCTAATGAATACAGTATAATTAGGCGGCATCTTGTGTAAGCCAGGAGAGTTGATCTCAGTGGTAAGCATGTCAACAAGGTTGAAGACTACTTTAAGCCGCAAATGGCCTTACTGAGTCGTCACACATGCTTCCCCTCGACGGAGTAACCCAACGGCTGCATCATGTAGACTTCCTCCTTGAGGGTGTCGTATAAAAATTCACATCAAGCTAAAAGACGAGACAATTCTTATTAGCTACAACTGAGAGAATAGTGCGAATTGAACACATCCTAGCCACAGGAGAAAAAACGCCTCATGGGAGGAGGATGATGCCTATGCACGTGTTTGGTTATCTGCTACATTGACGATAGAGATCGCCAATGACGTTTTACATCAGCCCACCGCTAAGGCGATGTAGGACATCCTCGCAGCCACCTATTCTCAAGCAAGGAATGAGACAAAAATCATGCAGTTACAGCATGACATTTTCACAGTCAAACGGAATGCACGCCTTCTTCATTCTCTATACATGTCTCTACACGGCATAATCAAGAAGCTCCACGATTTTACGCCTCTTGCTACTACCCATGAGAAACAAAAGGCATACATGAACGTCAATATGGTTGGTGTATTTCTATCAACACTCGATCCAGAGTATGATGCTACTTGCTTACAGCTACTAGTGGACGCTACTAATCCTCCCATGGAGGAGGCTTACCGTAGGCTCAACAGGATCATTGTCCCAGTGTCTGTCTCTAACTAGACCTCTTCTGCGATGGCCACCTCCCATGGTAGTGGAGGTTCTTCTCAGTTTCGTGGACATGGACCTCATGGTAGAGGATGTCGTATTCGTCAGTCGTGTACATATTGTCACCATCCAGGATACTCAGAGGATATATGCTACTTTAAGCATAGTTTTCCGGCATCTGTCCGTGTAGCTGAGCAGGATGAGCCCCCTACTCCTACATTTGATCGGAGATTTAATGACTTGGTGGCTCGACTTCAGGAGATTATGCCTCTTGCCAGTTCTTATGCTTCCTCATCGGCTTTGTGAGGCCATTCAGATGTTGCAGCCTCAGCTTCTGCCAGTACCTCAGAGCTCTATGCTCTTACCATTTGTCATAGAACCGATATATGGATTATGGATTTTGAGGTGTCCCATCACATGTGTGGAGACATGAGTCAGCTTGCTGAGTACTGACATGTTCCCCCTAGCATATCAATTATCATAGCCAATGAGACTCATTCTCTAGTTGTAGGACAAGGGGAGACATGAGTCAACTTGCATGCTTCTGATTTTTCTATGAATATATTTTCAATTAGCAAGATTACGAAGAACTTGCATTGTCGTGCTATTTTTTATCCATCTTCCCTTGTATTTCAGAACATTCTTACGGGCAGAGGTGATTGGATGTGGTTGTAAGCAAGGCGGCCTCTATCAAGTGGCCCATACTCCATATGCTGGTCTATCTTCTAATCCTACAGAACCAGTTTCCACATTTATGTGGCACATGCTCTTTGGTCACCTTCCTCTTCAAAGGATGTATCACGTTCTTCCTCAGATCTCACTTCACGCATCCTTCTAATGTGAGGAGTGTCAGTTAGTAAAGTATCACCGGTCTGCTTTCCCTATTAATCAGGGTCGAAGTAGTAGCTCTCTTTTTGAGTTGATTCATATAGATATTTGGGGTCCGTGTCATGTACTCGATCACCAGGGACATAGATTTTATCTAGTGGTATAGATGATTTCTCTCGTTTTTCATGTGGTTTCTTATTAAGGAATAAATCTAAGGTCGGGAATGTGAAAAAAAAACTTTATGAAGTAAAGAATATTTTTTTCCTCTACGGTCAAATTTGTGCGAACAGTCAATGCATTGGGTTGGGATAAACTAAGATGATTATAGACGAGACCCATAGGCTCTCTTATATAGGAGAAAAACCATGGGTTAATTACATGAACGGTACACAAAGATAACATAAAATATAAAAAGATACTGTGAGATACAGTTATCTCTACAGTCCCCCTCAAGCTGGAGCATATATATCTATCATGCTCAGCTTGGAACACCACCTCTGAAATGGTCCTTTAGTAAGGGCCTTGGTGAAGATGTTCGTCGTTTGATCTCCTATGGAAACATGAGAGGTGGATATGAGACCTTTCTGGATCAGGTCTCTAGTGTAATGACAATCCACCTCGATATGCTTTGTCCACTCATGGAAGGCAGGATTATTGGCAATAAATAAAGTCACTTGATTATCACATAAAGCTGCATAGGAAGAGAAACCTCAATAGTGAGGTCGGCCAAAACAGATCTAACCCACATTCTGTGCTTCCTTGTGCCATAGCCCTGTATTCAGATTCTAAACTTGATCTGGCCACCACTGTCTGCTTCTTGCTTTTTCCATGAAACAGTTGAGCTCCCGACGAAAATAGCAAAGCCCGATGTAGACTTTCTCTCTCTGGGACAACCTGCATAGTATGTGTCTGTACAAGTTGTCACCTCAAGTGATGTATCCCTGCTAAATATAAGACCCGACCCAGGTAAGGTCTTCAGATATCTCAAGATCATATGGACAGCATCCAATGCACCTTCCTCGGTTGCTCAATGAACTGGCTAACCTTGCTCATTGTGAAAGCTATATCTGGCCTGGTGATGATAGCATACAAGAGTTTCCCAACCAGTTCTCTATATCTCCTCCTGTTTACCTCCTCTGTGTCATCATCATACAATCTTATACTAGGATCCATGGGAGTGGTAGCAGGCTTGCACCCTGTCATACCTATCTCAGAGAGAAGATCCATCACAAACTTCCTTTGGGTCATTACAAAACCATGCTGGTTCCTGGCAAACTCCATTCCAAAGAAGTATCGAACTATGCCAAGATCTTTAGTCACAAATTGATGACCTAGGAACTCCTTTGCTTCCTGAATACCTTGCTCATCATCCCCCGTAAACACAATATCATCCACATAAACAAGAATGGCAACTGTACCTCTCAGTGTCTTCTGGACAAAAAGTGAGTGATCTGCAGTAGACCGCATAAACCCCTGTTGTTCTATCAACTCAGATAGCTTCTGGTACCAGGCTCTCGGACTCTGTTTTAGGCCATAAATCGCCTTGTGAAGCCTGCATACCTTCTGGGACTCCCTCTCAGTAGCAAACCCTGGTGGCTGCTGCATATAGACCTCTTCCTGCAGATCTCCGTATAGAATGCATTCTTCACATCAAATTGATAAAGAGGCCAGTCCCGTGAAACAGCAACGGATAGAAGAATGCGTAGTGTCGAGTGTCTGGCCACGATAAGAGATGGTATCCTGATAGTCCACCCTATAGGTTTGGGTGAACCCTCGTGCCACAAGCCTTGCCTTGTAGCGGTCCACACTGCAATCTGGTCTTTGTTTTACCGTAAATATTCATTTGCAACTGACAACCGAGGTGCCTGGGTGGGGCAGAGACAATGGTCCACCTACCTCGTGACTACACAGCTGTCATCTCCTCTTCCATTGCAAGTCTCCACCTACTATTTTGTAGCGCCCTGATACGTACAAGGGATAGTAACAGAGCAAACCTTTTGTAGTCCTCTGAAAGATGATCCAAAGAAACATGCGCAACAAGAGGATACTTGGCACATTGACGTCGATTCTTTCTCTAGAGCAATAGGCATGTCAATGTCATCATCCTCTCTGGTGTCTGGAAGTAGCTCTTCCTGCGTATTAGTCAAAACTCCGGTGCCATCAGTAGAAATAATGTGTTCATGACATACCTCAGGCGTGATGGATGATGTGGGCAGCGCTTGAGCGGAGGGTGAGTAAAAGATCTGCGGGTGTACACAAGGGGTAAAAATCTGGATTGGGCAGATGGAAGTGGAGGTGATGGTGGTGGTGTAGGTGGAGTAGACCCAGTTGTACCATGGGGTTCATTCTGTGGAGATGACGGAGGTGGTGGAACAACAATATCCTCGTTGGACGTTGTATTGGACAGCCTGTCACATGTGGGAGAAAAATACATAATAGACTCAAAGAACGTGATATCGGCACTCACATAATATTTAGGCCCCACAGGATCAAACATCTATACCCTTTTTGGGTACGAGAATAACCGACAAAAATGCACTTGATAGCTCTAGGTGAGAGCTTATCACGTCCATGGGTGAAATTGTTGACAAATGTCACAGATCCAAAGACTATAGAAGTAAAAGACAATAGTTCCTTCTCGGGTAATGCAATCAAGAAGGGAACCTTATTTCCAAAAACGGTGGACGACATACGGTTCACCAAGTAGCACGTAGTGAGAACAACACCCCCCAGAAAGAATGAGCACGACTCTGAATCAAGAGGGTCCACATAACATCAAGAAGGTGACGGTGTTTGCATTCAACCACACCGTTCTGTTGTGAAGTATAAGCGTAGGAGGTCTGATGAATAATACCCAGATAACTGAGAAAATCAGATAAATGTAACGTGAAAAATTCCAAGACTTTATCAGTACGAATGAATTTCACATTAGCAGAAAGATATTTTTGACTTCATAAGAAAAGATTTAATAATAACACATGCATCAGACTTATGTTTTAACAAAAATATCCAAGATAGTCTAGAGTAATCGTCCATGGCAACCATATAAAAACGATGCCCCTAATGATCAGGAACACGACTCAGACCCCAAATGTCAAAATGAAACAACTCAAATAACTGACTACTATGACGACTTGGACGACTCGGGAAAGAGAAGCAATGGTGCTTCCCAAGCTGACAAGCTTCACAATCCAATGCAGCACAAGTAGATATCTGCGGTAGCACATGACACATCTTTTGAATAGGTAGGTGACCAAAGCGAAGATGCCACATGAAAGGAGACACGGATCCTGAAGGAACAGTAGCAATTCCAACACTCAGTGGTATGGCAAGCTTATACAGCCCTCTCTGTTCACGGCTATGCCCAATCACCCTGCCAGTTAGTATATCCTGAAACACAAGAGAAGACGGGTCAAATATGACACGGCAATGTAAATCTTTTGTAACTTGACTAATAGAGAGGAGATTCATCTGAAAATCTGGAGCATGTAAGACATTATGAAGGTGCATAGAGGGGGCTAGAACAATCTCCCCCTGACCAATAATGGGTAGACGAATCCCATTAGCAATGACAACAAATAGTCCGAGTGGGATAGGCATGTAAGAACGAAATTGTGTCCGATCTCCACAAATATGATGTGACGCTCCAGAATCCATAATCCAATCAGTCATCTTTGAACTGCTACTACTGGTGAAAACATAAGAAGTACCTGATGAACTGGATGATGCTCTGGCAGAAGATGCGGCATCTGAAGAACCAGTAGCTGGAGTCGCAGGGGTAGTCATCATGTCTCGAAGTCGAGAAACAATGTCATCGAAACGAGGATCCGGAGTAGATGTAGTAGAATGTTGTGTTTGCTCAGCAACACGTGCAGACGCATGATAGCCATACTCATGAAAGCATGTCTCCTCAAAGTGATCAGGACGATGGCAATGTGCATACGGACAACATTGTCGGACTCCTCCTCGACCGCGAGGTGCACGGCCATGAAAATGGGACGATCCCCCTCTGCCACGAGATGCTGCCATTGCTGAGGGAGTCCGCTGAGCTGTGTAGTAGTAGTGGCAGTGATCCTGCTCAATCGCTTGTAGACCTCTTCCATTGGCGATATTGTTTCTCCAGTCAAGAGTTGAGTACAGGCAGCATCGTACTCTGAGTCAAGAGAAGACAAGAACACTCCCGTCATAGTGGCATTTCGATATGCATGTTGTTGTTCTGTGCTAGTGGTAATTGGCATGAAGCTGTGGATCCGCTCAAACATGCCTCTCAAATGTGAGAAGTGTGCATGGAGCGGTCGACCATTCTGCTTGGTCGAGAAGATGTCGAATTGTAGTTGAAGAATCTTGCTTTCATTCTTCGCTTGTCCGTAGGTACCTGCTAGTATATCCCACATGGCCTTTGCAGTAGGTTGATTAACAACGTCATTAGCAATCTCTGTGGAAAGTGTCCCAGAGAGCCAGATACGAGCATAAGCATCATCTTACTTTCATGATGCATTGGCCCCACTCTTTTCTGTCGACTCCGAGTCAGTCAGAATATGCTCCTTATTGTGGCACTGCATTAGGGTACGAAACTGCATGGACCATAACTCGTAGTTGGTCCCATCCATCTTCACAATAGGTGTCAGGCCCTTGAAGGCACCGGAAGATGAGAACATGTCACCCTTACTTTCTGCCATATCACCAATATGCTAAGACACGGAACAAATCAAGAATAGATCTGTCTACAGAGTCATAGAAGGGAATAGTTGTACGTGTAGACTCATACAACCATCCCTAGGTCTTCGATCGAGGTCTAGAGGCGCACAATACGCTAGAAATCAGAATATTTCACCGATTCCTAACCAGGTCAGACTTCATAGCAGCACGAATATGGCTTCTCACAACCCCCACGCGATTGCAGGGGCTGCTACGGCAACACAGTCGACAGCATGGGTCACTACGACTTCAGAACTGCATGCCGTAAGGCCTATCGGCCTTCAGAACTGCGTAGGAGCCCCCCTGCGGATGAACAGTGCTCCGCTGGAGCGCGTTGGGCAGCACACTGGGGAGCAAGGCCCTCAGGGTGGTGTGGCACAGCCCGCTAGATGAGGCGGCGAGGCCCGATGGGTGGAACGGCGAGGCCCGCTAGGTGGGGCAGCGCGAGCGGCGCGCGCGAGGCGCGGGGGGGGGGGGGGGGGGGGACGGTGGAAGGGTTAGGGTTTTAGGTGGGATATGGGAACCACGGTCTAGGATCGTTGCTCTGATACCATGTTGGGATAAAACTAAGATGATTATAGATGAGACCCATAGGCTCTCTTATATAGGAGAAAAGCCATGGGTTAATTACATGAGCGGTACACGAAGATAACATAAAATATAAAAAGATATTGTGAGATACAATTATCTCAACGCATTGGTATTGTGTACTATTGCACTCTTACCGTTCTTCTCATCTCGAGGTATTATTCATCAAACTTCGTGTCCCTACACATCTCAACAAAATGGTGTTACGTAAGCATCGCCACTTACTTGATGTTACTCGAGCCCATCTCATTCAGAGTCGTTCTCCCCATTCGTTCCGGGTGATGCGGTTCTTACTGCTTGTCATCCAGCGAATCGCATGTCCTCGTCTATACTGGGTGAGAAAATTCCTTTCTCACTTTTCATTCCTGGGAAGGATTTGTTCTCACTCACCCCTCGTGTATTTAGCTCAATTGCCTTTGTATATCGGTGTCTCCTAGTCTTAACAAGCTCTATCCTAGAGCTATCAAATGTGTTTTTGTTGGGTACTCTAGGACACATAAGGGATATAAGATGCTATGATCCATTACATAGGAAATATTATGTCAGTGTTGATGTCACATTTTTCGAGTCAGTGATATATTTTTCCTATAAGAGATAGTTGACTTATCAGATTCAGACGATGACATCTACATGCCACATCCTCCTACAAGCTTGTCACCATCTCTCGTTGCGTCCATTGCTCCACCTACACCACCACCTCCTATACCACCACCACCCACTACCCATGCTCCACCCTTTCCACATTTCTATACTCGCTAGCCAGCTCCTGCTCAGTGGTCCTCGTCTTTTATCCAGCACACCTCAGGTTTGCTCTAATACATTATTTCTGCTGATGGATCTGGAGATGTGTGAGCAGGTATCTTTACAGGAGGATAGCATACAAATTAAGGAGATCCTCAATGACATGGATGTACCTATTGCATTTCGGAAGCAACGGTCGGCTTCTGCTCATAGTCCGTGCATGTCATCCAACACGCCTCTGGTTTGCTCTAAATACATTGTTTCTACTGATGGATCTAGAGATGTGCGAGCGGGAACCTTTGCAGGAGGCTGGCATACAAATTGAAGAAATTATCAATGACCTGGATGTACCTGTTGCACTTCGGAAACCAAGGTGTACATGGGCATCGCATCCTCTCGCTTCCCATTTGCAGTTGGTCTATTTACTGTGCGGATTCCACAGACTTACCAGGAGGCCTTGAGAGTTAGTAGGTGGTGTCTTGTCATAGAAGAGGAGATGGTTGCGCTACAGTCGTGTGGCACCTGAAGCATGGTCCATGTTCCTTCCGGAGCTTTATTGTCAGTTGCAAGTGGGTGTTTATTTCCAAGCACAACGTCAATAAAAGTATTGATCGTTACAAGGCTAGATTAGTTGCATGTGGGTTCACTCAAACGTATGGGGTGGACTATCTTAACGCATTCTCACCAGTTGCTCGTCACTCCACACTTTGACTTCTCCTTGTTGTAGCTGTGGTACGTGATTGGTCGTTATTTCAGCTTGATGTCAAAAATGCATTTATGTATGGTAATCTACAGGAAGAAGTCTACATGCAGCAACCTTCGGGGTTTGCTACTGAGGGGAGTGTCAGCAGGTTTGTCAACTTCACAAGGTCGTCTATGGCCTTAAGCAAAATCCAAGGGCATGTTTCTAGAAGTTCTCGGACCTAAATGAGAAGCACGGATTCAATAGATCAAATGTTGATCATCCGTTGTTTGTTCAAAGGACCCATAGAGGTACGATCGTTATTATGGTCTATGTAGATGATATCCTTGTTACAGGAGATGTGCATGAGATCAAAAAGACAAAAGAATTTCTTGGTTAACAATTTGTCACCAAGGAACTTGGCACTTTACGGTACTTTCTGGATTAGAGTTTGCTAGAAATCAGTAGGGCCTTGTGATGATCTAAAAAAATGTGATATATATTCTAGTTGAGACATGCATGATTGGGTGACCTGCCACTACTCCTATGCATCTGAAAATGAGGCTATACGATGATGATACAGAGGAGGTGGATATGAGAAGATACAGAGATTTGGTGGGAAAGCTACTTTATGTTACCATCACTAAGCCAGACATCTCAGTTGTTGTTAGTTGGGTCAGTTAGTTTATGGAACATCCCAGACATGTACCTATGGATGCAGTTCATCTGATCATGAGGTACTTGAAGTCATCTCCAGGTGCAAGATTGTTGTTCAAAAAAGGGGCATCCCTCACTACCAAAACGTGCGTAGATGCAAACTACGCAGGATGTCCTAAGGACATGAAGTCTACCTCATGCTTTGATGTATTTGTTGGCGACTTTTTAGTGTCATGGAAGAGCAAGAAGCAAACCTCGGTTGCCATGTATAGTGTTGAATTAGAATATAGAGATATGGCACAAGGAGGCACAGATATTATGTGGGCCCAAGTTGTTTTAGTTGTGACTTATATATTGATGCGCCACTTCATATGCAATTGCAGTGTGATAATCATGCAGTATTAATCATTGCAAATAATCATGTTTTCATGAGAAAACTAAACATATTGAAGTGGATTGCCATTATACATGGACATAATTCAGAAAGGCTTTATTCCTACATTCCATGTAAGCTCAGGGGAACAAACTGTAGACATTTTCACCAAAGCCCTACTTAGAGGACCCTTTCAGAAGTGTACATCCAAGTTGAGCATGATCGACACCTATGCTCCATCTTGATGGAGGTGTAGAGATATTATGTCTTTGGACTTGTTTTCATATTTAAATTTATTTCTTATGTCTTACGTAATTTACCCATGGGCTTCTCCTCTATATAAGAGAGCCCTAGGGTTCTTTGGAGCATAATTCGATTGTTTTTCTCAACATGCACCATTTTAAAGTACAAGGAAGTCCAAGGAGCTGATGCCACAGAACATGATCAGCGGAGACAAAGATAGCGAAAGCAAATTGAGGGGTCACATCAACGTGGTACATGCCATTCTTCCCGTAGCTCCCACTAATCTTCTGCTTTGTGTGGATGTCCTAAAAATGGAGGCTTGTAGGAAAATCATTGGCACAACAAAATCCACAGTTTCAATCTAGAGAGGAGTCATCTCCAACAACCTCTAGTGGTGAAAGTGAACCATTAGCCAGCCTCACGAAGGTTATCTTTGTAGATGCACATGAAGTGGAAAGGAAACTGCATTCTCATGTCATGGGTGTGTAGAAGTTTATGAATCTACTATCCAACAAGTAGTAGTAAGGCAAAAGAGGTTGTAGTTGTAGATGGTGCATTCCCGGGCATCTACAACAACTTCCCATAATCAACATTGAGGGGTTGAGCAGATTGTGGTCAGCACAACACTTCAGGGGCAACAAATATATGTTTTTAACTGAGGTAGATTGATGAGCCATAGGAGGACATCCAAACTTCCCCAGAAATAATCTGACAAGTGGTTAGTGGTTGGTACCCTGATAAGGAATACGCGAGGGAAACCACATTGATAGTAACCACTATCACGTGTTTGATGTTCTTCATCTTCCATGTATGTTTGCAATATAGAAGTGAGCGAAATCTTCCTGCACATAACTATCAAACGCAACATGGATAGGAAAAGGATGCAACATGGATAGCAAAAGGTGTCACTGAAACAAGAGCTTAAAGTTGCTGTAGATGACCAAAGACAACTCGAAGTGAAGTAAAGGATTCAACCAACAGAAGAAATTGATCCATGGTAGCCTGATAGCATGAATGTAAACCATCAAGCAAGAATCCAATATACTTGCCACTCTGCTTTTGAAAGCAAGAAAGCCCAACAGCATGTTCTTCATAGCATACATGTTGAAAAATAGCAAGCTCCTCAAAACATCAGACATGAGAGTGAAATATAGAATCAAAGATGTCACCTTGGTTGGTGGACCAAACTCGGCAACATATATATAATATAGGGAATTAGTTGTTCGGTTAAGAAAGCAAATCATCCCAAATCTGCTTGGTTGATATCTTGAACAAAAAAATGGCTACAGTAGATTGTTTGATGTTCATTAACCAATTCATAACCCAATTATTGCCTTATTCTCAATTATCGACTTTTTATCTTTCTCGATAAGAGGCTCTTTATTGATAATATAAAGATATCGATGTTCACATGAACATGGTTTTATGCAACTTTCAGTTTAATAGAGGTGTCGGGAACGATCAACAATGTGACGTAAGCAGTGACTGAACCACCTGTAAGCTACAGTATGGTTGCCAGAGAATGCTTGCCAGCAGTGAAACTACTGATTGCGGTTGCAACGAGTAATAGTCGATTATCCAGGGAAGGTTGAGAAGAGATAAAGGAGGTATTCGGCACGGTATCAAAACATTGGTCTAGGATTGCTGCCTTATTACCATGTAAAGGGAAATAAATAGAATATGACGTTTTGCATGGGACCCGAAACATCTTTTTTATAGGGAGATGAGAGTGCCCTGGGGTAAGAAGAAATTTACGTAGTGGCACTCACAAAATAAATAAGAAAAAAGACAAAAAATATGCATTTCAACAAAAAGGGAAATAGTGTCTTTGCCTCCTCGGATAAAGTCAATTAGCATCTCAACGACACAAATCCTTGAAGCACCCATTGCTAAACATTGAAAACAAGAGCGAGGATTAACATCAGAAAGCAACCCTGACTAACACCTTGATGCTGTTAGACCCAACTACAATATAGGGTATCCATTGACAAGAACTAAGAGACTGTCTTTGCCTCCTCGGATAAAGCCAATTAGCATCTCAACGACACAAATCCTTGAAGCACCCATTGCTAAACATTGAAAACAAGAGCGAGGATTAACATCAGAAAGCAACCCTGACTAACACCTTGATGCTGTTAGACCCAACTACAATATAGGGTATCCATTGACAAGAACTAAGAGACTGCAGTAGCATATTGCTTCATCCATACCACCCATCAATCCAAAAAACCATACCTCTTTAAGGTCAGTTAAGAATGGATATTTGCATGCCTTGTCAAAAAACCAATGTGTGTTGTTTGTTGTTGAGATTCTTATATCTCTTGGTCTTTATTTATATTTGTTTATTTCTCCAATCTATCTTATATAATTTTTCCCATGGAATTTTTCTCCTATATAAGAGAGTTCTATGGCTATGAGGAATACAACTTCATTTTCTCCTTCCACATGGTATCAGAGCAACGGTCTTAGATCGGAGCATGTGCCCTAGAGCCCTACACCCACCAAAACCCTAGCCCGCGCGCCACGCGCCCTCGCCTCTGCCCACACAGCTCCACGCGTCGTCGTGCCACCCACGCGTCGCTGCGTGCCCGTGTGCGTCGCCGCCCGTGTGCATTTGCGCCGCCCACGCGTTGTCGCGTGCGGCTTGCCTGTGCGCGCCGCCGCCCGTCAGGGTTGCGATCCCTGCCTCCTGCATCGTTGTCGCCCGTATGGTTCCTATGTCGTGCTTTTGGGTGCTTAGGGTGTGACATCATTATCTAAAACACCCTAGTTACCCAAAAAAGTCTTCAAAAGAATGGAAGAGGTTGTGGTATGAGTCGACGTCCACAACCATCTTCCTGTATGTCAGTGTAGGCATCGGTCTTTCTTATTATTGACCCAGTCTTGGAGATAGTTGTCATCATGTCTAACAACAAAGCTGACGTTCCATCCCTGTGTGCATTAAAAGGTCCAGCACACATCGTCAAAATGGATGGAACAAACTATGAACTGTGGGCCATGCAATTCATGAGTTTAATGCAATGCAATGGCAAGAAGCATATTCTTACGACGGAGGAGCCACGTGACAAGACTGGGACAAATGCATCATGGGAGGCAGATGATGCATATGCTCGTGTGTGGATATCTGGGATTGTGTCCATAGAAATAGCTAACGATATTTTGAGTCAGCCTACTACAAAGGTTATGTGGATATTCTCGCCGCTACATACTCTCCGACGAAGAATGAGTCAAAGATATTGTTGCTTCAGCATGATATCTTCATATCGAAGCAAAATGGTCACCCCTTCATACCCTCTATACTTCTTTGAGGGATATGTTTGAGAAGCTACATGGGTACATTCCCTTAACTGCTACACCAGAACTGCTCAAGGCATACAGAGACTCTGTGACGACTAAGGTCTTTCTAGCAGCCCTTGATCCTGAGTACGACGCTGCTCGAAACCAGATTCTTACTGATGCTACCATACCTCCGATGGAGGAGGCATATCCCAAATTGAGTAGACTATCTATATCCTCTGGTAACAATTTACAGTCTCAGACATCTTCAACTATGCTTGTGTCTTGAGGTAGGGGAAGCCCTATACCATATCGTGGTGGGGCAGCCCTAGTCATGGCAGAGGAGGAGATTATCGACCCCGTCAACCGTGCATATACTGCCACAAATCAGGCCACTCTGAGGAAACCTATCATTCTAAGCATGGGTTTCCTGCTTCAACTCGGGTTCCAGAGCAGATACAACAAGTCGGGAGTCCATCAATTGTTTCAGATCAGAGATTTGATGAACTTGTGGCACGACTCAGGGAGATTATGCCTACTCCTGGGTCAACCAGCTCTCCCTCAGGATCATCAAAGGTAGTTGCCTCAGCATCAACATCTACATCAGGTATAGCATATGCCTTTACTAGTTGTTACAGGGAAGACTTGTCAGAATGGATCATAGATTCAGGAGCATCCTATCATCTCTGTGGTGACAGAGGCCAGTTTAGTGATTTTAGTCTGACTCAGCCTGGATGACATGTTGTGATAGCAGATGGGACATACTCTCCCATTACAGGTCAGGGGGAGGTGCAGTTGACCCCCGCAATGAGGCTTCAAAATGTCCTTTACGCTCCTGAATTTTCTAGGAATTTACTTTAAATTAGTCAAATCACCAAGGATTTACACTATCGTGCCATATTTGATCTATCTGCTCTTGTGTTTCAAGATATACTCACGGGCAGGGTGATTGGATCTGGCCGTGAGCAATGGAGTCTCTACAGACTGGTACAATCTCCTTAAGTTGGTGCCTCTTCTCTTCACAACGGATATGTTTCTCTCTATATATGGCATCTTCGATTTAGTCATATTCCTAGGTAAAAGTTGTGTCACGTTCTTCTACAGATTTTCTCCTTGCCCTACCTTTCAATGTGAGGCCTGTCAGCTTGGGAAGCATCATCGGTACACTTTTCAGAGTAGTCAAGGTCGGAGTAATCATAGTCTGTTTGAGTTAATTCATTTTAACATTTAAGGTCCTAGTCGTGTCCCAGATCATCAGGGGCATAGGTTCTATCTTGTTGCCGTTGTTGAGTTTTCAAGGTTGTCTTGGGTCTTTCTTCTTAAGAACAAGTGCGATGTTGGTCTTGTTATTCAGTCCTTTATTAATGAAATAAGGAACATTTTTCAACAAAAGTCAAGTTTATACGTCCAAATAATGCACTAGAATTTTGCAGTACTCAGCTTTCTCAATTCCTTAGATCCCATGGTATTGTGCATCAGACATATTATGTGTATACTTCCCAACAGAATGGGGTGGTTGAACGAAAGCATCGCCATCTTTTGGATGTTACTAGAACTCTTTTGATTCAGAGTCGTACTAGAGGATGCGGTTCTAACTACTTGCTACCTGGTAAATTATATACCCTTTTCAATTTTGGGGGAGAAGATCCCGTTCTTGATTGTGACTGTTTCCCAAGACGGATCTTCTCACTTACACCTCGTATTTCTGAATCAGTAGCTTTTGTTCATCAGATATCTCCTGGTCTTGACAAGCTCTCTCCCAAAGCTATCAAATTTGTGTTTGTTGGGTACTCCAAGATCCAAAAGGGATATCGTTGCTTCGACCTTGTTCGACGAAGGTACTACGTCAGTGCATATGTCACCTTCTTTGAGTTCATTATGTATTTTTCTCTCACAAGTGACAAGCCCATTCCTTCTGAGGATGGAGAAGAGGTCTATATCCCTCTGCCTCCGATCTCTATTACATCGTCTTCACCAGATCCTACTGCACCGCCACCTCCTCCACCACCACCTCCACGACCACCTCCACTACCACCTCCACCACCACCTCGGCAGTCACCTACTTTCTATCCGCAGGTTTACCAGCGACGACCCTGTTCTCATGTGCCTCCTCCATTATCCAGCACGTTCGAGGTATGTTCTGAACATTTGAGTTCTTCAAATGACACCAATGATTTGCATGTACAGACTAAGGTACAGGAGGTCTTGGATGATATATCTTCTGCGAGTAATGAGGATTTAGACGTACCTATTGTTCTATGAAGGCAGAGGCGGGCATGCACTAGACATCCCCTTGCTTCACATGTTTCCTTGGAACGTCTTTCTAAGAATTTTCAGAAGTTTGTTGTGGGACCGTTTGATGTGGAAATACCAGGAGGTGTTGCAGAGTAGCCAGTGGTGTCTGGCCATGGAGGAGGAGATGGTAACTTTACAATCTCGTGGTACATGGAGCATTGTACATGCTCCATCAGGTGCGTCTATTGTTGGCAGCAAGTGGGTGTTTACTATAAAACACCAAGATGATGGCACTGTGGACAGATATAAGGCCAGGTAGGTTGCACGTGGGTTCACCCAAACCTATGGAGTGGATTACTAGGACACCTTTTCTCCCGTTGCATGTCACTTTACGTTGAGGATTCTTATTGCAGTTGTTGTGGTATGTGACTAGTCGCTTTTCCAATTAGATATGAACAATACATTCTTGTATGGCGATCTGCAAGAGGAAGTTTACATGCAGCAGCCACCAGGGTTCGCTACTGAGAGGGAGTCCAGTATGGTGTGCCGACTTCACAAGGCCATATATGGCCTTAAGCAAAGTCCGACAGCTTGGTTTCAGAAGCTCTCAGTGTTGATTGAATAGAAGGGGTTTGTCAGATCTACTGCAGATCATTCTCTTTTTGTTAAGAGAACTCAGAAAGATACAATTGTCATTCTGATTTATGTTTATGATATCATTGTTACTGGCAGCAATGAACAGGGCATTCAGGCAACTAAGGATTTCCTTGGACAACAGTTTGTGACCAACCTTGGCATATTACGTTACTTCCTTGGCTCAGAATTTGCATGAAATCAGAAGGGTATGGTTATGACGCAAAGGAAGTATGTTACTGACCTTCTATCTGAGATAGGCATGACAAGATGCAGACCTGTCACTACGCTAATGGATTCTAATGCTTAGCTCTACGATGATGACTCTGAAGAAGTGGATAAAAGAAGATATAGAGAGCTAGTAGGAAAGTTGTTATTTGTTACTATTACTAGGCCTGATATACCATTTGTTGTGAGCAGAGTCAGTCGGTTTATGGAGCAGCCCAGACAAGTTCACATGGATGCAGTTGCATGATTTTGAGATATCTAAAATCTTCTCCAGGTGCAAGTCTTCTTTTCAGAAGAGATACGTGATGCAGCGTGGAGCCGAAGTATAGGGCCGAATATTTAGTTAATTCTAGCCGTTAATTTTATTTACGTTTATTTGAGTCGTCGGATTTTTAATTAAATAACGAGATCGCGTGTGATCTCCAAATTAGTAGTCAATTTCAAATTTGAATTTCAAATTAGTCGGTTAATTAGTTAGAGTCAATTTAGGATAATTAGTTAAATTTCTATTTTTTGTAATCTCATCCCTCCTATATAAAGGGATGATGGTCCATTGTTTTAGACAGTTCAGTATTGATAATCAATTTGAGATTTTATCTCCCTCTCTCTAATTTCTCTCCTCTCTCAACGTGGTCTTCACGTTTCTTCTTCTCCAAGTCTCGCGCAACAGGCGCGCCTTCTCTTCTCCCCTCCAACTCCTTCTCCACCGAAATATCACAGCCCAAAATTTATTTTATCGCTGTGTAAACTCCGATCCGCATCAATTGGTATCAAAGCATGGCCGACAGATCGTCTTCATGATCTGACGATCCGTCCAGACGTACGCACCGGCATGTATCGAAGAACTATTGTTCATCGGAACGAAAATGACGAGCCAACGACGCCTACAACAAGGAGATGATGGACGAACTGCGTGATCTCCAGTCCAAATGCCAAGACTTCCAGTCCAAATGTCAAGATATTATGGCCAATTTCGAGACCCTACTCGTCGCCCAATCAAAGCCTCCAATCACCGAAGTCGTTGTCTCAAGTTTTGACGAAGAAAGCCAGGGAAACGGCACCGTCAACGACGATTCGCTCACTGTCCAGGTAGATTCTGACTCGCAGAAACCGTAAGAATTGATTGACAGGCCATCTGCGATCTTCGCACCACCCTCCCCTGCCCCACCCCTGTCGCCAACCCATCCCCCTGCCTTCCCCCCTACCCCGGCAGCACAAGCCTCAACCCCAGCCTCTCCAGCCACCACCCGCGCACCTCCGACGAGTCCCCTTCCCCCACCAGCCTCCTCGCGGGACCCCTCCACCAATCCCGCGCTCCCAGAAAAATCCCTGGTCGCCGCACCCTGTCCCGATGCTCTCACCAACCCGACAGACCTTCCAGCCCCGTCGCCCCACCCAGCCATGCCCCTAACCCCGACGACGCCTCCCCTCCGCCATCCACTCCCCTCTCCTCTGTCCCCGCACAACGGCGCCCCTCCCTCGCGCACCCGCCTCGCCCCCCCCCCCCCTGCGGTCACTCGGCCACCTCTCCAATCCCGCAGCCCCTCTCCTCCTCACGGCCTTTCCCCCTCCCTTCCTCCTCTCTTCCGCGCCTACCTTCGCACTACCACCCCCCCCCCCACCCAGCGCGCTTCATCTCTCCGCATCCCCCCCGCATCCGTATATCCCCTTCCATTCCCTTCCCGTCCCACCACCTCGCCCGCCTCTGGATACCCTCCCCTCGCCGCATCTCTCCATACCCGTTCACTCACCCCGCCATCTCTGTCCCGCCGCCAACCCCACTTCCTATACCTGATTCCCCCGCCGCCAGACACTCCAACCGTCCACCGCCCATCTTGCCATCCTTGCGAGTCACGCGGAACTCCAGGGAACGAAATTGCGGACGCCGCCTCCCCTGTCCGCGTAGTGCGCGCGTGAAGAACGTGAAAGCCCTAACGAGAGGGTCGATGACTAAGAGGCGTGAATCCCGTGACATGTGGGATTGGGAACCACTTTGGGAAAATTACACAAAAATCCCCCCATGCAAAAGTTTTTACTCAAAAGGGAACGGCAAGAACTCCTCTTATGAAATTTGCTTAGGTAAAGAGGCGCGAAAATTGCGCCCAAACCCCCTGCTGCGAAAAAATTTTAAAAGAAGTGCTAAAAGAAGGCTATTGGGGAGACTTCCTTATCCTATTAGGACTAGGACCTTGGGTTTCATCTATATAAAGACCCCATGGCTTCCTTCATTGGCCACATCTCCTCTCCTTTCATTGTGCTATTGCTTTGCCATGGATCCTCCAAAAGCCATGTTGTTTATGCCCCACCAATTTTTCAATCATCATGAGGAGACGAGATTCATGAAGACGCCGCCATTTGCGCCACATATGTTCTTCCACTACAAAGGCCACGTCATTAACACCCGTGTCGCGCGCGTGTGGATACCGCCATTCGCTCCACACCAATTCTTCCAGGGGATGACTGAGAACGCGGATTCAACCTCCAAGCCTGCAGATCCAGTAATTCGTCGGGAGACGAATTTTTAAAAGCGGAGGAGAGTTGATGCAGCGTGGAGCCGAAGTATAGGGCCGAATATTTAGTTAATTCTAGCCGTTAATTTTATTTACGTTTATTTGAGTCGTCGGATTTTTAATTAAATAACGAGATCGCGTGTGATCTCCAAATTAGTAGTCAATTTCAAATTTGAATTTCAAATTAGTCGGTTAATTAGTTAGAGTCAATTTAGGATAATTAGTTAAATTTCTATTTTTTGTAATCTCATCCCTCCTATATAAAGGGATGATGGTCCATTGTTTTAGACAGTTCAGTATGGATAATCAATTTGAGATTTTATCTCCCTCTCTCTAATTTCTCTCCTCTCTCAACGTGGTCTTCACGTTTCTTCTTCTCCAAGTCTCGCGCAACAGGCGCGCCTTCTCCTCTTCTCCCCTCCAACTCCTTCTCCACCGAAATATCACCGCCCAAAATTTATTTTATCGCCGCGCAAACTCCGATCCGCATCAATACGTCTCTCATTGTTTCTGGATGTGCAGATGCAGACTGTGTTGGGTGTCCCAAGGATAGGAAGTCCACCTCAGGCTTCACTGTATTTGTTGGTAGCTCACTGGTTTCATGGAAAAGTAGAAACAAACAGTTGTTGCTCGATCCGTCCCTGAATCCGAATATAGAGCTATGGCCCAATGGAGTATAGAAATGATGTGGGTCAAGTCTTATCATGACTGACCTAACTGTTGAGGTACCTCTTCCTATGCACCTCAAATGTGATAAGCAGGTAGCATTGTTCATAGCTAACAATCCAGTCTTTCATGAGAGAACAAAACACATTGAAGTAGATTGCCACTACACCTGATTTGATCCAAAAGGGGCCAATTTCCACTTCTCATGTTGCTTCGGGCAATCAGATTGCAAACATGTTTACCAAAGCTCTTGCGAGTGGTCCTTTTCACCGTTGTTGTTACAAGCTGAGCATGATAGACATATATGCTCCAGCTTGAGGGGGAGTGTTGAGATTCTTATATCTCTTGGTCTTTATTTATATTTATTTATTTCTCCAGTCTATCTTATATTCCCATAGAGCTTTTCTCCAATATAAGAGAGCTCTAGGGCTATGAGGAATACAACTTCATTTTCTCCTTCCACATCTGTCCTATGATGCAATCACCTTGAATGTCATTATAAAACTCTCCAATATAGATCCCCACTTAAAGATAGAACTCTACAACGACAAAATGACATCATCAACCAACACCGGTAAGATTGTTTCCAACATCTTAATAGTGAACAAATAAATCGAGTTCGACTATGCAATAGGTAGAAATCCTCACCATGCTCAGCAATGGCAATGTTAGGAGTATTCTGTGCTAGGAGTATATTTGTTAGGAGAATATTCTATGTGCCAGGAATATTCTATAGGAGAATATTCTCTTTGCTAGGAATATTCTATAGGAGAATATTCTTAGGAGCATTTACGTCTTTTCTCCTTTGACTTCTCTAGGGTTTTGTCCTATATAAGGACCCCTAGACCTCTTGAATAGATCATGTGCTTTCATCTTTTCATTATTTTTCACATAGTATCAGAGCAGCGGTCCTAGACCGGTGTTCTGACCTAATCCTACCACCACCACCAGCCCCGCACCGCACCCCCCCTCCTACTGTCATGTGTCGCTTCCCCACACGGCCCCACACCGCCTCCAACGGCCTTGCTCTACCCTCTCAACGCGACCTCGCACCGCCTTAGCGATCCCGCATTGCCCATCCTCGTGGTGTCACGTTGCCCTAGCGGCCATGCGCCGCCAACCCTCGCAGCCCTGCAGCACCCTTTGCTACCCCACCGACCCCGCGCCGCCCTTCAGCGGTCTCACCCTCACACGTCGCCACCATCTGTGGCCCCGTGCCAACCCTCGGTTGCACCGCCTGTCGGACTTCCGTTCGATGTACTACTAGGTCTACATGATACTTAAGACTACAACTACTATCTAGGTCACTTTTTCTTGACCTTCGCAGTCACCATGGCATCTATTGAACCCAAGCCCCTGTACTTGACTTCCTTTGTGATGGTCCAGGACACTTCTATCAAACTCAAGGGTTCTGAGAACTATGTACTATGATCTCGATCCTTCAAGGTTTTTATTGGTGGTCAGCGAAAGAACTATGTCCTTACTAAGGATCTACCCAAAAAGACAGAAAAGGACTACGATACCTGGTACATTGACAACTGCCAGGTGATTAAATGGATGACCAACAGTGTCGATATGAATATAGCCTCCAATCTTTTCTACAAGGAAACTACAAAGGCAATGTAAGAGAGCCTTGTGAACACTTACTCCCAGAAGACAACCAAGTCCAGACTCTCAGATATCTATACACGAATTTGGTTTGCAAATCAAGGAGATACATCCTTGTTCGAGTACTATCGATTGCTCACCGGCCAGTTTGAAGAGCTCCTTATCTTCCAACTTGCTTGTTGTGACAAACAGATAGGAGAACGCGCAGAATGGCAAGTATATCTTTCTTATCAGGACTACATCCACGATACAAGCCAGTGAAGGATTAATTTCTGATTGTTGCAGCTTTACCCTCTGTTGAGACCTTAAATGGCCGACTATAAGAACTAGAATCCCCTCCACCTTCTCTGTCTGCTAAGACTACAGCACATTTGCTAGAGAACGTTCGACCTACCAAGGAGGACGTGGCCGTGACTTTGGCCGAGGTAGAGGCCGTGAGCCTGGACGGGGACGTGACTCAGGTCATGGTCGTGGGCGTGATCCTACTACTGCCCTCCACCATGCACTCATTGCAGACACATGAATAATCTGTCAGAACATTGTTGGGCGAAGTTTGGCATGCCTCTCAATGCCAACAGCGCCTATGAGATTCTCTTACGATGGAACCTATGATGCTATGAATACCTCTCATGTCCAGTCTTCTAATGACAGTCAGACCTCCTTTACTGCTTCTGAGTACGCTCGCCTTCGACAACTGTTACAGAACTCTGTCAGTGATAATCCTGCCTCTACTCCTACTGTTAGCATGGCCACTACATCAGGTATAATTGCCAACTCTGCATCTACATCTGCTCCTGCATAGATCATTGACTCGGGTGCATCAACTCATCTGACAAGAGAAGGTAGTCTTCTCACCTCCTTATGACTGTCTTCCGTTTTGAAGACTCTTCGGGTTGCTAATGGTGCCCATTCTCCTATTACTAATGTAGGCACCATGGAGTTTTCCTCCAAACTCCGACTTACTGGTGATCATTGCGCTCCTAACTTTCCTCTTAGTCTATTATATGTTCACAAGCAGTGCACTGAGCTTAACTGTCGATTTATATTTACTGAGTTTTGTTGTTATTTTCAGGACATCCGGACGTGACAGATCTTTGGTGGGGGACATGAGAAGAACGGTCTTTATTATCTTGATATTCCTTCTCACTCTGGTTTTGTTGGTGCTTCGTCCATCTCTGCTGATCCTCTTCTCTGGCATCTTCGTCTCGGTCATCCGTCCGCCAAAGCTCTCTCTTTAGGGTATGTTTGGTTGCTGGGTTGGGTTACCCCTGTGAATAGTAAACTGTGAGGAGGGTTGGAAGGAGGGGTACACCAACCCACCAACCAAACATGCCCTTAATGTTCCTTGAATTCCTTATGCTCAAGCCTTTTGAGTATGAGGCATGTCAATTCGAGAAACATCATCGAGCATCGTTCCCTGCTCGTATTGAGCCTCATCGTGAAGTTCTTTCTCCCTCGTTCATTGTGACATTTGGGGATCTTGTCCGGTCCGTACTCTAAGTGGACATAGGTATTTTGCTGTTTTTGTTGATGATTATAGTAGGTCTTCCTAGGACTATCTTCTAAAAGAGCGTTCGGAGATTGATAAAATTGTCAAAAACTTCTTTCATTATGTCAAGAATATCTTCTCCTCTGGTATAAAACTTTTCCGCTTTGATAAAGTCCTGGAATTTACACAACATGACCTAACAAATTTCTTTGCCTCCCACAGTACCATACATCAAACCTCTTGTCCATATACGTCCCAACAAAACGACATAGCAGAGAGAAACTCAGACATCTCCTAAATATTGCCCGCTCCCTTCTTACTCAGATGAAGGTTCCCAAAACCTATTGGGGTGATGTTGTTCCGACCGTTGTTCATCTTATCAACAGAATTCCATCTCCAAACCTAAATGGATCAAACCCATTCTCTCTACTTTACCCAACTGAGTCACCCTTTCCTCTTCTGTTGAGAATCTTTGGATGTGTCCTTTCTTCATAATTTTCACTCTACAGAAAATTTCTCCTCATGCAATCAAATGTGCCTTCCTCGGTTACTCCCATACTCAAAAAGTTTACAGGTGTTATGATCCAATTGAAGTCGTTGTTACCCTCAATCTGTTACATATATCCCTCTGGATCTCCCACCTCTACCCATTGTCTATAAACGCAGACAAATACCTTCACCACCAGATGTTCCTTTGCATGTTTCTCTTTTTCAGGATGATATGCCTTCTAAAAGTGTCTCCTCCAATGTTGTCCCGGATGATCCCCGAGATCTTCCAATTGCTCTGCGCAAGACTAAGAGGCAATGTACTTCTCATCCCATGTCTCCTTTCACTTCTACTGTTGGTTTATCTTGCACTGATAGATGATGTGCAGATGCTCTCATGACTATTTCTATTCCGAGAGACCACCATGGTGCTCTGCAGGATTCAGGATGGCGAAAGGCCATGGATGAAGAAATGGATGCTCTTATTACTAGGGGAACATGGGATCTAGTGCAATGTCCCAAAGGGACTGGACTTGTGGCATATAAATGGGTCTTCATGACCAAACAATCTTCAGATAGGTCAATTGACAGGTTGAAAGCTCGTCTTGTGACAAAGGGCTTCACACAGACATATCAAGTGGATTACTTTGAGATATTGTCAATAAGAACTATCCTTTCTGTGGCAACTAATAAGGCATGGTCTATCTTTTAGTTAGATGTAAAAAATATGTTCCTATATGGAGATCTTGATGAAGAAGTGTACATGATGCAATCTCCAGGTCATGATGTCGAGTGGGAGTATGTATGTTGACTTCGCAAAGCAATATATGGCCTAAAGCAGAGCCCAAGGGAACGGTTCGACAGACTTACTACAGAGATCAGCACTCTTGGCTTTCAGGGAACAACCTCTGGATTACTCTGCAATTGTCACAAGACGAACAACTGGTATTTGCGGTCTATGTGGATGATATGGTAATCACAGGTGATGATGATAAAGGGTATTAGAGACCAAGGCCTTCCTCAGAAGGTATTTGTTACCAAGGATCTTGGTCCACTACGATATTTCCTTGAGTACTACGTACTATAAAGGATCTTCATCTCTCACAGAGGAAATACTGTCTGGATATTCTTACGAAAGCCGAATTACTTAGATGCAAGTCCGTTGGCATTCCTGCAGATCCTAAGAAACACTTCACATCCTCTGATCCTATCTTCGAAGATGTTACTCGATATAGAAGCCTAGTTGGCAAACTTCTTTACCTTACTGTTACCAGACCAGATATTTCCTAAGCAGTCAGCAGAACTAGTCAACACATGGAGCAACCTTGTTACAGTCACTAGTAGGATGTTCTTCAGATTCTATGATACGTGAAGAAATCACCAGGGTGTGGCCTCTTCTATGGGGCAAATGGTACACCGATGTTATTGCATATGTTGATGCTGATTATGCAAGCTCACCAGAGGATCGGCACTCCACCACAGGTTATGCTATGATGGTTGGAGGAAATCTTGTTACTTGGAGAAGCAAGAAGCAGACTGTTATATCTAGATCCAGTGCAGAAGCAGAGGACACGACGATGGCTCAGGCTACTTGCGAGATCACGTGGTTATAAACTTTTCTGCAAGAACTTGGTATTATTGTCACTACTCCTATTCCACAATATTGTGACGACAAATATGCTATATATATTGCCATGAATCCAGTGTTCCATGAGCGAACCAAGTATATAGAGGTTGACTGGCATTTTGTTCGTGATGCTGTCAGGATTGGAAGAAGTACTACTCCTCACATCAACACTGACCTTCAGCTTGTAGATGTCTTCACGAAGGCACTATCAAAGAAGTGACTTTCCTGAATTGTTTTCAAGTTGGGCATGACTGATAAATATGCTCCAACTTGAGGGGGAGTGATAGGAGAATATTCCATGCTAGGAGTATATTTGTTAGGAGAATATTCTAAGTACCAGGAATATTCTATAGGAGAATATTCTATGTGCTAGGAATATTCTATAGGAGAATATTCTTAGGAGCATTTATGTATTTTCTCCTTTGAGCTCTGTAGGCTTTTATCCTATATAAGGACCCCTGGAGATCAAGTGCTTTCATCTTTTCATTATTTTTCACAGGAATTAAATAAAAGGAATCGTTAGAAATGGGGATGATTTTATTTTATTTTTTTTGAAAGTCTGCAAGGTAGAGGGAAGCATTCGGTGGTGCCTGCCCCATCAAAATATATTTAAATAACTAAAGGAGACACCTCCAACGGATACAAGGTTACACCACCCCAATACACATAACAAAAGAGAGCATTACAACATCCAATCATCTAACAATCTCCTTGCAAAGCTCAAGACATTTTCTTTGTAAAATCTTTGGCCCGAGAAAAGCAAGTCATTTCTTCCACGCCAAACCGCCCAAAGAATAGCCATGGGGAAGAGTCGCTCCCTTCTTGTTCTCGCCCTATTCTCATAAATCGAATTCCAAAAAGTCTGGAACTCCTCAGATCGGCACCAAACAATACCCGCCTCCTGCCAGATTTGCGATACCACTGGGCATGCAAAAAAGAGGTGTTCCACAGATTCAATTGCATTGTCACAAATTAAGCATTTGTCCGCAATGACGCCCAGGAGCTTGACGCACCGATCACGTGTCATCAACCTCTTGCGCCTGAGGAGCCACAGGAATATCCCAACACGCTCAGGAAGATTAAGGGCCCAAATAGAAGCACAATCCCTGTTCAGCACCTCCGAGGTCGCCGGCGGCGGTCTGGAAATGGCACCATAGGCACCTTTAACCAAGAAACTCCCTTCCTTCCAGCACCAATGATCTCTACCCCCAATAGGGGCACCCACCTTCCCCACAACGTCAAGCAGTGCCAAGAAATCCTCAAATCTCCGATCCGAGAAGTTAGCGGAGAACGAAGGCCACCAAGACCCCTCCATCCAGCAATCTGCCACCGAACAAAGTTTACCATCCGCCAAGGCAAATAACCACAGAAACCGAGAGCAAAGCGCTCCCTCCCCCGACCAATCATCCTCCCAAAAAGCAAAGGAGTCCCCCCTTCCAACGACCGGCCTGAAGAGAGTTATATTTTTTACAAACGTCTTCACCACGCCCCTCCAGAAAGGCGTCATTGCCGCAAGGTTAAGCAACTGCGAATGGGGTACGCCCTTCACCCCGTAAATGCTTCGAACCACCAAGCAGACAAGATCATCACTCGGCCCCCACACCCTACTAGCCCACTTAAGCAAAAGCGCCTCTTTCATCTGCTCAAGAGATCTTACCCCCAAACCCCCCCAATCCTTTCTCCGCAAGACATCCTCCCAACCCACTAGATGGACCCCTCCGCGCCCACTAGTAGCGTTGCCCCACAAAAAAGCGCGCATCTTCCTTTCTAGCCTCGCGCGGATCCCCTTCGGTAACTTGCGACTTGACAGAAAATAAATTGGAATGGACAACAAAACCGCCTTGAGCACGACCAACCTACCCCCCTCGATAGAATAGAGGCCTTCCACCCCGCCAATCTCAACTCCACCTTCTCCACCACCCTCAACCAATCACGAAGCCTTGCTCTCCCCATACCCAAAGGTATGCCGAGATAGTCCATTGGGAGCGAAGCGCGCGTAGAAGCCAAACATACCTCCAACCCATCAGCAACAAATTCTGCCAGCCCGAAAGGGACAAAACTAGACTTACTGTCATTTTTTTCTTAAACCAGATAGCTCCGAAAAGATTTCCAACGTCGTAGCCATGGCGATGGCCTTCTCGACGCCACCCTCAATTAGGAAAAGAGTGTCGTCCGCGTATTAGATGATCGGTACCCGCACCTCACCCCTTGAATATCCACTAGAAAGACCATGGTTGATCACGCCCGCCGCCATGTCAGCCAGAACATCAGCAGCAATGATGAATAGCATTGGTGCAAGGGGGCACCCCTGTCGCACCCCCTTACGGGGTTGAATCCAACCCCCCTTCGGCCTACCGTTGATCAAAACCGAAAAAGACGACGTGGTGATACAGCGCCTCATCCAAGATATCCATAGATCAGGGAAGCGCAATCTCCTCAAAACCGACCACAGAAATCTCCAATCAAGGCTATCATATGCCTTGGCAAAATCCACCTTCCACAGGATACCACTCGTGTCCCTCCTCCGCCAATCAGCAATGATCTCGGAAGCAATCGTTGTACAATCAGAGATCTGACGGCCCGGAACGAACGCGGATTGCACCGGAGAAACCAAGCTCCCGAGGACGCCAACCAACCTCATCGCCAAAATCTTGGCCGTGATTAAATAGAGGGCGTTAGAGACAGCAATGGGGCGATAGTCCTCGATGGAAGCCGGCGTCGCACACTTGGGGAGCAGAACAATGAGTGCCCGGTTGATACGGTCAAAGCCCCTATTCTCATGGCAGAACTCCAGCACCACATCGAGCACCTCCTGACCAACAAGGTCCCAAAAATCTCTATAGAAGGAGATCGAGAAGCCATCGGGGCCAGGCGCAGCGTCAGCGTTGAGGCCCCAAATGGCATCCTTCATCTGCTCCAAGGTGACGTCACGAATAAGAGCATCGCAAGCAGGCGCTTCCACCGTCCTAGAATTCCGACCCAACCACCTCCATCATCGTGGGATCATAGCAGCAGAAACGGCCCTGAAGTGAATCGCAATAGCCGAGCCCATGTTTTTATTCCCTTCCAGCCTGACCCCATCAACAGTGATAGAATGCAATGCATTGGACCTGCGCCTTCCACTAGCAGTACGGTGGAAAAACAAAGTATTTGTGTCCCCCTCCTTCAGCCAGGTACTCCTCGACCGCTGCCTCCACTCGGTGACACGCTTCTTGTCCTCCATGGTAACCGTCTTCTGAGCTCTCACCCGCGAATCCAATTCAGAAGGCGTGAGAGGCCTCTCGTCCTCAAGCGCGTCCAGCACCCTAATCACCTCCTCAGCATCCTTTCTAGCCATGCACCTAGCAGCCCTCGTATCCCTCTTGAACGACGCAAGCCTGACTCTCAAAGAGTTGAGCTTTTGAACAAACTTGTATGCAGCGGAACCCGAAGGCATCGATTCAGCCCAGTGCGAAGCCACAACTTCCCTGAAGCCGTCCTCCAGCAGCCAGCATTTCTCGTATCTAAAAAGCCCCCTATGATCCGGGGCAACCCCAGAGCACCACAACAGCAGGGTATGGTCGGAACACGATCTTGGTTTGGCCCCCACCGATGCCAAAGGAAAAGCCTCCAACAGCTCATTTGAGACGAAGAAACGATCAATACGCGATCGCGTTTTAGAATTCCTCCAAGTAAAGGCCACATCCTCGGCGTCCATCACCTCAAGGCCGAGCAAATCAATGGTGCCAACGAAGTCAGTGGAGCCCGAGTCCTAGCCCCCTCTCCCCCCGGGCTTGTCCGTATATAACATCGTTACGTTGAAATCGCCGCCCACCACCCACGGGGCCCTCCCGACCGCCCTCCCAGCCTCCAATAGATCTTCCCACAACTCCCCCCTCCGCCTGCTATCACATGGACCATACACACACGACACCGCCAGCTGCTCAAATGAGGACGTACCTTTTAGGAGCACCGTCAGCACGTGCCGACCTCGAATCTCCGAGGAACACGACCACACCGCCGAGCGCCACGCCACCAGCAGCCGCCCCGAAGTTCCTGAAGCCTCAATAGTTTTGAACTGGTCAATACCACCAGTTCCACAAGCCCTCCAAACCCCTTCCGCCAAGGACTGCAATTTCGTTTCCTGCAGCATGATGATATCGCATCCCCATTCAGTTACTCTAGATCCCATAATTTTCCGCTTATCCGGATCCCCAAGACCACGTATATTCCAGGAAAGGATCTTCATTTAGGAATGACGTCTGGCCCCTGCATCTGAGCGACTCCGGCAGCCACCGCCACCATAATCTTGAAAGGGGAGCAAGGGTTAAATTCTGGCCTTGAAACCCTCGCTCTGCTCCTCCTTCTGTATCTTTTCTCGCTCCTTCTATCGCTGCTTTCCGCCACCGTGCCACGATCAATGGGAATGATTTTATAGCTTAATACATGAGTTACTCTCCATGAATTCCCTAATTTTTAAGGTAAAAATCCGGTATGATGTCGAGAAGATGCCTAACCTTCAGTGTTTATATATTCATAAGTGAAAAAACAACCCAAAAATTACAAACACCAAAATATCTTTAGACTTTTCGCATGCTCCATTATATTTTCCATATACATAGATTCATCCCGGAATATATCGATCCAATGTTCTTAATCAAAAATCCTACACCATCACTGAGACATGACAACCTCATCTAACTATTGAGACATGACTCTTAACTATCGCATATCGTCCAACAAGAATAGATGCAAGAACCTCACTCAACTACCAATGTTCTAGTTCACTGATGACCTGACTATGGAGAGAAAATAATTAATTGCTTATTCATGAGATCCTAGGGTTCTCTTATATAGAAGAGAAACCTATTGGAAAAATTACATAATGTAGACAGAAAGAAATAAAAATAAATAGTATGAATAAAAGATAACTATATCTCAACACTTCTCCTCAAGCTGGAGCGGATATCAATCATGCTCAATGTGGAACAACATTTCTGGAATATCCCTCCAGCAAGGGTCTTGGTGAACATATTTGTTGTTTGTTCTCCTGAGTTGAGATGAGAGGTGGAGATGAAACCCTTCTGAATCATGTTTCGAGTGGAGTAATAGTCTCATCGATATGATTGATCCTCTCATGGAAGGCTGACTTGTTGACAATGAAAAAAGCAGCATGATTGTCCCATTGGAGTTGTATGGGAAAAGGCACCTCAATAGATAGGTTGTTCTGATTTTGCACTATATCTGGAAATTATTGTCTGCTTCTTGCTCTTCCATGACACCAAGAGCTTCTAGAACACTGCAAAGCCAAAGGAAGACTTCCTGTCCTTGGGACATCCCGCATAATCGACATATGCGCAAGCTATGACGGCAAGGGATGTGCCTCTGTAAATAAAAGACCAATGCTAGGAGAGGACTTCAGATACCTCAGAACCATATGGATTGCATCCATATATGCATGTTTAGGTTGCTTCATGAACGGACTCACTCTGCTCACTGCAAAGAATCTATCTGACATGGTAATGGTCACGTACAGGAGCTTCCCAACTAGATCCTTGTATCTCCTCTTGTCTACCTCCTCGGTGTCGTCATCATACAACTCTATGCTTGGGTCCATAGGAGTAGTGGCAAGTCTACAGTCTACTATGTTTGTCACAGAACGAAGATATGTCATGTATTTCCTCTGCAAGATCCTTGGTTACAAATGGTTGACAAAGAAAATCCTTACCTGCATCAATGTACTGCACATCATCCCCTATAACAACGATATCATCAACATAAATCAATATAGCAAATTTATATCTCTGAGAACTCTGAACAAACAGTAAAAGTAACAGGATCAGTAATCCATCTCACAGACCCATGCTACTCTATCAAGTCCAAAAGCTTCCGAAACTATGCTCTTAGACTCTACTTAAGGCCATAGATAGCCTTATGAAGTCTACAAACCATATGACACTCCCCTTCAGCAGCAAACCATGGCAGTAGTTGCTGCATGTAGACTTCTTCATGTAGATCATCATACATAAAAGCATTCTTTACATCAAGCTGATATAGGGGTCAACCCCATATCACTACAACTAAGAGAATGATCTGTAATGTAGAATGCCGAGTCCCTGGGAGAAAGTATCCTGATAGTCCACCCCATATGTTTCGGTGAACCCACATGCCACAATAGCGATTCACACTGCTATCTGCCCGGTGCTTCATCGTGAACACTTGCGTGCATCCCACAACGATGCAATTGTAGAAGCTATAACAATGCTCCATATGCTACGTGACCGTAACGTGATCATATCCTCCTCCATGGCAAGATGTCACTGATTGTCCTATATCGCCTCTTGATATGTTCGTGGTATCTCTACGGCTGGCAACCCCACGACAAACCTCCTAAAATCCATTGAGAGTTGCCCCAAAGAAACATGGGTTGCAAGAGGATAAGTAGCACAAGTACATCTCCACTTCTACAGAGCAATAGGCACATCAAGATCACTTGTCTCCTCCTCAACTTGTAAACTACCCTCCCCTGTAAACTACCCTCCTGAAAGGGCGCTTGCTCATCTTTTAAAGTAGCATGTTACATGGACAAACCACTAGTTCCATGGGTAGAAACAATATGCTCAGTACATACTTGAGGCGTGATGGATGATGGGGAATGCCCATGAACATAGGGAACCATGGGAGGCCTGCAAACATATAAACATGGCAACAGTTGGGTCAACATACTAGGAGGTGATGGAGGAGGTGGTGGTGGTGAAGGTAATGGAGGTGGTGGAGGTGGTGGTGCCTTAGGAGGAGTCATATATACCTTCTCTCCAGTGTCAGATGGAGTCAACCTATCACTTAAAGGGGAGAAATACATAACAGACTCAAAGAAGTTGACATCAGCACTAACATAGTACTTATGTCGAATAGGATTAAAGCAACGATACCCCTTCTGGGAACGAGAGTAACCTACAAAAACACACTTGACATCTCTAAAGGCGACCTTGGCACGACCAGGCGTCAGATGGTGAACAAAGGCGGCAAAGCCAAACACACTAAATGTAAGGGAGAACATGTCCTTCTCAGAAAACACAATCGAGAAAGGGGCCTTCTCTCTTAAGACAAAAGATGGCATGCAAATAGCAAGCGGTGAGAACCATGTCACCGTAGAAAGAGTGAGGAGCACAACTCTGTATCAAAAGTGTTCTAGTCATATCAAATAAATGCTGATGTTTGCATTCAATAACATCGTTCTGCTGAGAAGTGTAAGCACACGAGGTCTGGTGTATGAAACCAAGAGACCTGAAGAACTCAAAAAGTTGTAATGTGCAAAGGATGACCATTCTACTTTGTTGTGTAGATATCGAACTAGAGCTGAAGAATCTTGGCATCGTTCTTCACTTGTCCATATATGGCTACCAAGATATCCTGCATCGCCTTGGCAGTGGGTTGGTTCACAATGTCATTGGCAATCTTTGTGGTAAGAGTACATGAGAGCCAAATACGCGTGTATGCATCATATTGCTTCAATGAAGCATTATCCTCAGTATTATTCGTCGGCTCTAGTTGTGTCAGAATGTGCTCCATGCTATCACACTGCATGAGGGTCAAGAACTGCATGAACCACAACTCGTAGTTCGTGTCATCCATCTTCACGATGGGAACCAGGTCTGATGCGGATTGGTTTTCGGCGACGACGAAAAATAAAATATTTGACGGTGGATTTTGGTGGAGAAGAAAATGGAGGGATTGATAAGATAATGGAGGGGTTGAGAGAAGAAGCTCGTCGGGAATACGAGGGGTTTGGAGGAGAGAAACGTGAAGACCACGTGGGGAGAGAGAGACGAGAAAAAGAGAGAGATAAAATCTCAAATTTTCATAAACTTCAACTGACTAAAACAATGGACCCTCATCCCTTTATATAGGAGGGATGAGTTTACAAAAATAGTAAACTAATTTAAATTGACAACTAATTATCCTAACTAGACTTTAACTAATTAATCGACCAAATTTAAAAATCAAATCTATAACTAATTGTTGGAGATCACAGGCGATCTCATTTATTTAATTAAAGACATGACAACATAAATAAACGTAAATAAAATTGACCACTAAAATTAATTAAAATTTCGGCCCTATACTTGGGTCCTACGCTGCATCAACTCTCCTCCGCTTTTAAAATTCGTCTCCCGACGAATTGCTGGATCTGCAGGCTTGGAGGCCGAATCTGCGTGCTCAGTCATCTTCTGGAAGAATTGGTGTGGAGCGAACGGCGGAGTCCATACGCGGGCGTGGGTGACGCGGCCTTCGTAGTTGAAGAACATGTGGGGCGCGAACGACGGCGTCTTCTTGATCGTTGTGTCTTCCTTATGATGATCGAAGAATTGATGAGGCATGAACAACATGGTCTTCGGAGAATCCATAGTGAAGGAATGACACAAGGAGAGGAGGGGAGATGTATCCAAGGAATGAAGCCATGGGGTCCTTATATAGGGGAAGCCCAAGGCTCTAGTCCTATTTGGATAAGGAGGGTCCCCAGATTTCTGATTTGCAGCCTTCTTTTTTAAATATTTTTGCCGTCGGGGGCTAGGGCGCAATTTTCGTACCCCTTCATTACAACTTATCTTGTGAGAGGAACCTTTGAACCTTCCCTTTGAATAAAAACTTTTGTCTGGGGGGGGGGTTCTGTGTAAATTTTCCCACTTAATTTCTCAACTCCAAATCTCGGGGATGTAAACAGAGTTAGGTGACGGGGCCGAGATCGAAGGAATCGACCCCATGGCTTCCATAGTAGGAGGCGACGGAGCCGAGATTGCAGGAGTCGACGGCGGGGGTCCTCACGAGCGCACCTAGCGAGGAAAGAGGGGGAAATCGGTGGGAGGTTAGCGGCGATGGGGGGGGCTGGGTTGCGCGAGCAACGCGCGGGAGAGGGGGAACCCGAGAGGGGCGAGGCGAGGGGGGAAATCGGGTGTAGAGGGCGGCGGCGCGGGCTGGGGAAGAGGGAAGGCTGCGGGCGGCGGGAACTGGGCGCGGGAGGGAGTAGCGGCGGCAAGTCTGGCGGGCCGCTGGATGGTAGGAGGCGGAGGCGATGGACTGGGTGGCAGCCGGGACATGTGGCAGTAGGCGACGGGTAGAGGAGGGAAGGTCAAGGGAATGGCGCTGGGCGCGCGGGAGCGCGGGACTGGGAAGGTGGCGGCGGGGCAAGTTGGGTCAGGAGGAAGAGGCGCAAGTGGAGAGGGGGAACGAAGATGGCGAGGCGGTTTCGTGAGGCGTGGGATTTGCGGGGGTGGGAGAAGGCGCCGGCGAAGCTGGGGGCTGGGTTGGGGTCGTCGTGGTTGCGGGAGGGGGTGGCAATGGCGGCTGGTCTGGAACCGCAGATGGGGGTCGCTTGTAGGGGATCCCAGGGAGATCAGCATGCTCTTCCGCGTTGCATTCGTCATATAAGGGATCTGCGTTTTTCTGAACAGCAAGTTCGACTGCGAATATATTGAGATTTTCGCCCTCGCCATCCACGGAATCTTCGTCAAAGATGGGCCCTGAGTCTTCGTTGCTTTCTTGTACAATAATTGTATCTATCAAATCTTCATTGAGATTGAAAATACCTTTCGTTTCTTGCTCAAAATTGGGTTGAACAGCGGCTACAGCGATCTGACTTTCGTTGTCGACGAACAAATCTTCATCGATTAACGCATCCAGCCATGCCTGAACCTTGATGCTTGACATAAGGCGCTTCTTGAACCTTTGTTGACGTGCGCGTGAACGCGAACCATGAGATATGCAACTCAAATCATATAGCATCTTCCAATACGCGACGGGATCGTCGAATCGTAGAGACGATTCGGTAGCCATGCTCTGATACCAATTGATGCGGATTGATTTTCGGCGATGGCGAAAAATAAAATATTTGACAGTGGATTTTGGTGGAGAAGAAAATGGAGGGATTAAGAAGAGAATGGAGGGGTTGAGAGAAGAAGCTCGTCGGGAATATGAGGGTTTTGGAGGAGAGAAACGTGAAGACCACATGGGGAGAGAGAGACGACAGAAGGAGAGAGATAAAATCTCAAATTATCATAAACTTCAACTGACTAAAACAATGGACCCTCATCCCTTTATATAGGAGGGATGAGTTTACAAAAATAGTAAACTAATTTAAATTGACAGCTAATTATCCTAATTAGACTCTAACTAATTAAACGACCAAATTTAAAAATCAAATCTATAACTAATTGTTGGAGATCACAGGCGATCTCATTTATTTAATTAAAGACCCGACAACTTAAATAAACGTAAATAAAATTGACCACTAAAATTAATTAAAATTTCGGCCCAATACTTGGGTCCTACGCTGCATCAAGGTCCTTGAAGGCACCTAAAGAAGAGAAGACATCACCCTTGCTTTCTGACATGATGAAAAAGAGGTTGAAACAAAAGTCGACTGGGGTGGTAAACTAATCTGAGTGAGTCTACGTGATCATATAGAGGATTGGTTGTACATGTAAACTCATACGGCAACTTTCATCAATCCCTGATCCACACTAGGGCTGAAAAAGGTGATTTAATGGTCTAAAATCACCTTTTTATCAAAATCAGACCATTTCAGAGTGTTTGGCATCACTGGAAAGGAATGAAAATGTCTTAAAGGGCTAATATAGGGTTTACGATTAGCCCTAGTGGGCTAGCAGGGCTGGGGAAGTACCAACAGCGAGTCCAACAATGGCGTACAAACCTAGATGGGTCTAGCAGTGGCCCGACGACGACGGTGGCAGTACACGATGGTCTAAAGGGACCCAACAACGATGCAGAGGCCCTGCTAAGGGTTGAGCAGCATGCGCGTGGCACTTAGAGGGTTGGGGCAACATGCGAGAGCCCTTGGAGGGGTTAGGTGATGGTGGTGCAAGGCACATAGAGGCCCTATGAGCGAAGCACGAGGAGAGGAGAGGGGCGACGGGTGGGGTTAGGGCACGAATTACGAGAACTCTGGTCTAGGATCGTAGCTCTAATACCATGCAGAGAAAATGATGAGTTGTTTATTCATGATGCTTAGGGTTCTCCTATATAGAAGAGTAATTTGTTGGGCAAATTACATAATAGAGACAGAAAGTAATAAAAATGCATAGAATGGATAAAAGATAACTAATATCTCAACACTAACGATGACTTCGTTGCGGTTCTCTCAAGCCATGTCCTTATAGTTCGGCTCACGACACCATGACTTGCCAGCCTTAAAAGTAAAGACCAAAGAAGAGGGGTATGATAAGACAGTGGACTTGGGATGGCCCAGATGCCATCCACCATAAAAGCATGTACCATCAAAACATATGCCGAAAAATGGTCCAATGGGGGCACCCATGTCAAAGAAATCATATTTCACTAGATAAAGTGAAGGATCGAGAAAGTACATCAATCCCAACATATCAACAATGTCTAAAAAGTGTTGGCATAGAAGGAATCTAAGTGGAGCACTCATTCAATTGATTCACGATAAAAAGAATGACATTGAAGTACCTACCAATAAAGAAAGGCATGACAATCATAAAATCTGATAACATGTTCTTAAATCATTGCATAGCTCCCTGCTCGAGTCGATCTCCACTATATCACATTACATGGATACACATCCCAAGATGAAGTCATCTCATGCTTCATAACAATTGCCAAAGCCCTTATGCACACCCAAGAATTCACCACAACAGAGTCAGAATTCCATGCAATGTGTTGATCACCAACTCTACCAACCACCTTCGGATCTCGAAGTGTAAAGGTTTAATTTCCATTGATCGAATTCAAGTCTTGGTGTCCAATTAGTCATTTTGGTTTATCAAAACAAACGAATGTTGATGCCCAAATCATTATGATGTCTTATTACCATTCTTCTTCTCTCTAAGTCCCTTAACACCTTGACATTGTTAAGTACCCTACCATAAAGAGCTTTACCAACACCCTGATGGGTGAAATTGGCTTCACGTCCAACCATGATTTTGTATTCTTCCAGCCTCTGTAGTAGGTGGTATGTGGCCGTCTTCTTCAACCCATGTGTCCACATCATCTTGGTCATGTCTGTACACACTCCATTAAGCACCAGTCTCTTATGAACACCCAAACCAACATAAGTGAATTATATCTTGATCTCTTCCTCTCCAAGAAGGCGTCAACAAGTTCCATATCATAAGTGCCAATGTCATGCCAACCTATTACGAGATTTAACCTCAAAAAATACAATTATCATATTGTTGTGATTCCCCGATTTACTCTGATAAAAATGAATTAAGCTTAAAGTCTGTCTCACAAACATGCAATTCAACATATTAGGATGGATCTTATCACATACACCCAAACTTATAAATATATCAAACTAGACTTAGGTCGTTTTTAAGGTCAATGAGACAGTAAAAAACGGTGAAGCCTTCTCTCACTTTAAGTAAGGTCGGCTACATGGATTCTTGCTCAAATCCATGTCGAAAGATCTGACTATTTCTTATGTTGGTTGTTGGCTACCTAATGCAACCCCTACAAGGGGAGAAGGGGTGTTGAACCTTGGTCTTTTGGGTGGTAGAAACACTGCACTTCCACCACTTCCACCAGACCTTTGAACGGTTAATGAGACAGTAAAAGAGAGAAATTACATACAAACATAAAACCCTTATTCCAGTCAAAACCTTTACCTCAATTCTAAATCCTCCTAACCCACATATATTATCACCCTTATCATTGGATCTAACTCTCATCCACGTCCTACATAAATTCTAACCTAAACCATAATAGAAACCTTGAAATCCAAATCTAATTCTCATCCGCATCCTGCATAAATTCTAACTTAAACCATAATAGAAACCTTGAGATCCAACTATCTTACTTACCTTGAATCTCTTCCAAATCAAACCCATCAGACCCTCAATTTGTTAACATTAACCTATATATAAACCAAAACTTATTGTAAAGCCATTCCTGACCTTGAATTCTAGCCACTCCTCACTGAACCTTGAAACCTAGCTTCAACTATGACCCAAGTCCTTGGACCCTTGATCCTCAACTTACGTACAAGCCTAAAACCCTAACCTTAACCTAAGTGTAACCTAAGATACCAATAAAATCCTGGCCATTAAAAAGACCATAAAAACACCGCCTAAAACCAACTAACCCTTGTTAAATTAAGCTAAGTTCACTAACTCAAGTTAATACTAACTTAAAATCAAACCCTAACCTAATTAACATTAAAAGTCCTATAAAAACCTTGCAAAAACCACTAAAAATAGTTAATGAATTAATAAAAAAATCCAAGTTTAATTTTCGAGGCCCAAAAGACCTACAAACATGTATTAGTCCAAAAATCAAGCCAATTTAATTGAGCTAAAATCGGCTCAACCAAACCGCCCACCTCGATTCACTTCAACCAGGCTGGTTAATCCCTAATGATCACCCCCCCCCACCCCCACCCCCAATTTCTTTTTTATGTTATCTTTTACTTCTAATTCCAATGAGAAAAAGATCCCATTGCCCAAATCATCTCTAACACATTGCTTCATGGCAAGTTGGCAACTAGGGTGTCATAAAATCCCCATCCAAGTGTTGGCACATACCCACTTGAGTGAACAATAAAAAGTCATTTAAACTATTATAATGGTTGCCAAGCCATCACACCCCTTTAGCTTTTGTGTTAATCACCATCATCAGATAAAGATCTAATGACAAATGTTTTCATTATGTCACTTACGCCAATTTCAAATACTTACAACCCGTTGATCCACATTTTGCATCTTGTGCGAGTTCTTCCACTTCACAACATGGCGAAGTGCATTTAATGTCCAACTCCCCTTCCCCTCGTAATCTAATCCTACTTGTTAGATGTGAATCCAGAAACCATGAGTTCACCTTTTTCACTTACCTCTTCCATTGTTTAAGGATATATCTATATCAGGACACTCTTCAACTATTTAAACCCAATTACACGTGAAATGTCTGCATCAAACCATTCATGTTCCTCCATTTATTTCCATCTCAGCTGCTACCCTCGGCCATTTAATCTGATCCCCACATTCCTCTCATATGCTTTAGTCACCCATAGCCTTAGACCATCTTATTCCTCTATAAACCTTATTCAAAATCAAAAGCAATAAAGGCAGGGAATATACAAGTTTGAAGTGAGCCAACGATTTGTAGAACGACGGAAAGAGGGATTTTACCCATTTAAGAGTAGATTGCCTTGATCTCCTTACTCCTCTACTCCTTCCTCCGTGTTTTTCCCATTTTAGTTTATTTAATGTTTTTTGCTTAATTTCTTTTTCCATTTTTTTTGCATGAATTAAAGCTCCACGTCGTTTATGATGGCAAGGAAGAGGAAGGGTTGCAACACCCTTCAAGGAGCTTGAATGCGAAGAAAGAGTGACTAAACACCCCCCCCCCTCAAAAACTGCCATTAGCAGGTCCATACTAGCAGGGACATGTTTGCAATTATTTTCAATTTCTTTTTCTTGAAATTTACTCATTTGCCTTACTTATCAGTCCTTATCGTCGCCGACCATTTTGTAATCTTAATGTAATTTATTTGCAAAGTAACCCCTGAACTTTGAATTTTAATGCTTGTAGATTTGTTGAATGATTTATTGATTTGGCAATTTTGCATTTGTTTCTCTGATACTTTATTTGATCCCAATTCAGTCCTTCCATCCAACTATGAATCTACGAACTATGTTTTATTTCCTTTTGGATTGTAGAGAAAGGCTTTGCTCCATATTTGTGACGTCGACTATTTTGAGACCTCTCCTATGGCAAGGATGGGGTCTATTCGCACTATTATATCCATTGCAGCCAACGAGAATTGGCTATCTCTCATCTAGATGTGAAGAACGATTTCCTCTATGGTCACTTAGAGAAGATGGTTTACATGACAAACCAATATATTATTCCATCTAAAGGGAGTATGTAAGCTGCCCATGTAAAGCCACCTATGGCCTAAAGCTGAGTCCTCATGCATGATTCGATAAACCAAAATATTATTCCATAAGATGGTATTGGACTATTATGTATTGATCAAACGAAGACCCTCATCTACCATAATACTTGATATCTATATAGATGATGGTTATCATTAGTGATGACATTGCAGACATTCATGAGACCAAGGCCATCCTCAAGAAGGTATTTGTCACTAAGGATATTGGTCAACTCAGATGCCTCCTATATATTGAGGTGGTACACACAGCAGAAGGATTACACCTATCAAAGAAAAAGTATTGTATGGATATTATTTGGATGCAAACCATCAGGCATGAAAGCATGCATACTATCTTTACATATCATGTGTTTGAAGACACTACACAGTATAGAAGACTAGTGGGCAAACTATTGTATCCCAATGTCACCGTTTCTGATATATTTTATGCCATGACAGAGACAGACAATACATGGAGAAACCACGTAACAGTCATCGGCATGATGTTCCTGATCCTTTGATGCCCAAAGGACTCTTCAGGAAAAGGCTTCTTTGTAGGGCTAATGATCACACCAATATTTCTTCCTGCATTTTTTTCTTGAAGAAAAAAACACCAGTATATGTGGATGTTGATTATGCTAGTTTTCCAAAGGATAAGCAGTCGACTATTGTTTAGGCCATGTTTGTTGGCAAAAATCATGCTACATGGCAAAGCAAGAAACAACCACTGTCTTAAGATCAAATGCAAAAGCATAATATAGGGAAAAATGGCCCAAACACATGCAAGGCTAATTGTCTCATCTCCTCTCTACAGGAACTTGGACCCCATGTTACTATTACTATTCCTCTTTACTGTCATAACAAATCTGCGACATACATTGCCACCAATCATGTCTTCCATGAGTAGACCAAGCATATTGATATCCATTGCCGCCTTATATGACGTAGTATGATGAGGGAAGATCTCCACTCCATACATCTCCACAAATATCAAGTTCCAACTAGCAGATATTTTTACCAAATACAAAGAAGCGCATATCTCTGTTGATTTCCAAATTGTCCATGATCAATACAATAGACATGCTCCAATTTGAAAAGTCTTGACATTTTTAGAGTTTTCTTGTTTTGGTTTATTTCTATGTTTATTCTATTTTCATGCCCCTCTCTTTCTATATGTAACCCCTTGGGGGACTATTATCTAATTGCCACCTATCGGGTCTTAGGCTTTCATGCTATATAAGAAACCCTACCAACAACAAGAACAAAGCCTTTTCCCACATTAAGTAGGGTCAGCTACATGGATTCTTTGCCTCCATTCAGATCTATCTTAGGTCATTATCGGGCTCAGATCCAAAAAATTAGGATCCCTTCATATAGTCTCATTCCAACACTTCTTGGGCCTTCATATCCCTCTCTTAACTAGCTCAACATCCCAAAACTCACATCTCCTAACTGGTGCATCGGCCGACCTCCTTTGCAAATGGTCAAACCACCTTAAGCGGTTTTCTCGCATCTTATCCTCGATCGGAGCTATGCCAACTTTCCTTCTGATTGCGTCATTCTGAATCTGATCTTTATGTGTGTGTGTGTGTCCACATATCCACCTTAGCATTTTCATTTCTGCTATTATTATTCTCTGTACATGTCTATGGTTCACAGGCCAACACTCAGATCTACATAGCATAGCATGTCTCAGGGTTGCTTTGTAAAACTTTCCTTTGACTTTCAAAGGAATTTTCTTATCACAGAGAAATAAGAAACCCTACCCCCATGAATAAAATACTCTATTGTATTCTCATCTTTTCTCCACAAGAGGAATGTGGGCAAGTCGGGCATGTAAAATTTGTATTCCCAACTTGAGGGGATTGTCGAGCGCATGTAATATAGATAGATGGATCTAGGATAAGGATTCATTTACATAATCACCTAAGACCTATGTGTATCTCTTTCCCCTTGTATTTCCGTGTGAAAAATGAAAAAAGGAAAACCTAGCCATCAAAGACGATGAGGAACTTGCCTCATGGTTTTTCCCTTCTGAACAATGACAACATGAGCATGGTTAATACTAGAGAATTCATCAGAGTTCTCCCCTCAAATGCTTATCATGGAGAGATAGGCATGAAGATCTTGAATCTAGTCGGGACTGATTTCGCCTCTCCTCCACCTTGTTTGGATGTACTTGCAATGACTTTATTAGACTTTTTATCACCCCTCCCTTTCGAATGTTTCCACTCTTTATGAAGAAAATTGACGTAACCAATCTGACCACGACCTACAATCGTCGTCTCCACAACATCAGACAACAAGAGAAAGTTTTCTTCGATTAACTTGATAGTAGTGAATTAGTGATTTGA
Source organism: Ottelia alismoides (assembly GCA_037367405.1). NCBI lineage: Eukaryota > Viridiplantae > Streptophyta > Magnoliopsida > Alismatales > Hydrocharitaceae > Ottelia > Ottelia alismoides. The sequence continues at coordinate 160,333 of JAZKJV010006166.1, read as the reverse complement.
ACAGGGTACTTGTCCATCTTTGCATATTTGCCCCCCCCCCCCATGTTAATCTTGTCTTCCATCGCCATCACGAGAATAATGAATAGAGCCTTGGCCATCGAAAAAAAACTCAGCACCAGGAGCCAACGAAAGGGACTTTTTCCATATTAAGGTCGGCTACATGGATTGTTTGCCTCCATTTAAATCTATATTAGGTCATTCTCAGTCTTAGATTCACAATTAGTAAGATCTCTAGTCTCCTTCCAACACTTCTTAGGCCTTTCTCTCTCTCTCTTAATCGACTCAACATCCCAAATCTCACATCTTCTAATTGGTGCATTAGTCGACCTCCTTTGCAAATGGAATAATTATCTTTCGTAGTTTTCTCTCACCTTATCCTCTATCAGAGCTATACCAACTTTCCTTCTGATTACATCATTCTGAATCCAATCTTTTCATGTATGACCACACATCCATCATAGCATTTTTCATTTTTGTTATCGTCTTCTCACAACCAATGGAAAACAAGACCCACATCCAATCATACAAATAGGGACAAGGAATAATGCTTCACACTAAGGGAACCACACAAACCAAGCAACACAAGCACCGAGCTTAGGCGCAAGAGGCGAGAGTGGCAATACTGACAAACGAAGAGGGGGAGTTGGCAGAAGCGCACCTTCTCCAACCAGTAATAGGGCGAGAGGCTTCTCCACTAGTAATATCAGGACGAGAGGCTTCTCCAACCTTCAGGTGCACCTTATCCAACCAGCATCAGACCCATGTTGTTGATGTCGGGCCTATTAGGGTCAAAGAACGAGAGGTATCAAGGTCGATAAGACCCGTGTTGTTGACCCCAGGTTCAGACAAAGGTGCTAGTCTTCAGGCACACGAGGAGCCTTCCTTCTAAACAGGAGTAGGGCACCAACCAATTAGACACACCTGGCAAAAAGGCAGCATCACCTTCTTCAACGATCAACACATAACCTATCAAAACCACTTCACAATCTTCTGCTCTGAGGCCATCTTGAACAAACAACTAAACAAGGACAATAGGATTTACATGGAAACCCTTCGAGATGGAGGGGAAAAACATGGGGCAAGTTCCTCACCGTCTTTGATAGCTATATTTTTTGTTTTTCTTTTTCACATTGAAATACAAGGTAAGAGAGAAACAATTAGGTCTCAGGTGGGTAAATGTGTCCTCATCTAAGATCCAATTACCTATGTTACAAGCACTTCACACCTTTCAATGCCTTACCACGTAATCATGCACACCCCAAGATTCATCTCTTGCATTAAGCAATGGTTAGAATTTTTTATTGATGTTGGATGAAACGTGGTCGACCTCCGATTACGGTTCTTGATTTTACTGCCTCTGATTCATAGATTGATGACGGTATTAGATGTGGTATCTCCAACAATTTCCAATATGTACAGCTATCCTATTAGGACTACATCTTATGTGGCTTCTTAGTAGATCACTTTTCTTCACATACACTTGGTCAATCCCCTAGCTCTACAAGTCTTCCTACTGCTACTTTCAGATTCTTGGTCCTCTACTACGAAGACATCAACCAAGACTTTCCAACTCTTTTCACCGGTCAAGTTGACTAGGAGTGATCATTTTCTGTGAATAGCATGGCTCTTAAATTTTTACTTTAAACTAAAGCTTCAGGTAAAACATTGTACCATGTTTGTTCCTCCTAGACTGAAGTCCCATCGTGTTTCTCCTTTTGAGTTAGTTCATTGCAAATTCTGGGTACCAAATACTGTACATATTATATATAATCACATATAATATATTGCTTCATTGATTATTATAATCAGCATTGCAGAAGTCAGTATTCAGTATTAAGTCGGAAGGTTCACTAAATAAAGAATATTCAGTGCTTGGAAGAATATCCAGAATTATTCGATTATGCATTTAATTACTTTAAATATAAATATTATGTCTGATATATGTGTGTGTTCTTATATATTTATACATATATAGTCATCAATTAATAAGAATCATGAGCGCCCGCCCATGTCCAATACTTTGAAAGAATCTAAATTGCGCCCCTTTTTCGAGTCATCAGGGAAATCCTAGACCCAGATCTGAATAGAAAGATGTTCTCTTCCAGTCCACATATTGACTCAATTGATGTCATCGTGAATTGGATAAAAGTGAATGATTGAATTTGTATGAGAAGGCCACTAGTGACGATGATAGGAGTGAGTTTAAGTGTGTGTATGTAACATTAGAGCATCATTATTGAGAATGTATGAATCCCTTATAAGTTTATGGATATAACCATATCATCATACTTCTTATAGCCCGAGATCTAATATAATACACAACTTTCCTTCCTTTTAGGGTATCAGAGATGTGATGCTTGCATTGCTTTCTCCTTATCCACAAACTCTGATGCTTAGCTCCCTACTTGGGACCTATTTTGCAACATGATGGGGAAATTAATAGAGATGCTACTAATAAAATAAATGCAAGTTGACTAAAGTGGAGAATAGCCACTATTGTTCTGTGATAAGAAAAATACTTTTCTTGGCATCCACCAAGACAAACCTCAGGGCCGTCTTGTTTTGAATTTTGGCATCGATCGTCACATAATGAGGAGCATGACATTTATAGCCAAAACCCCTACGAAAAACTTTCAAGTAGTCCCTTATGATGAAAGCTATAATGAAGAAGCTACCAAGTGGATGGTAAACATAACCTTTATCATCTTACACTCTTTTTGAACTTAAAAAATAGCATGGCCTACATATTCAAATATAAATTTGAAAACTATGGCATTGATGTCCCAAAACTAGGCTTCAACAAGCCCGCCTCTACCACCTAAAAAAGCAAAAAAAGTTGGTTGACTGAATTTTTCTTTTTTCTCAGTATGTCCTTCATCAAACAACTAAATATATATCCGTGGCATGTTATTACTACGTCTGCTTATTAAACTTAGTAGAATGTGAGGCAAAATGTAAATCGGGTCTGCCATATGATAGCTAAGGCTATAGTTGCCTTTGTCTAAACCAAAATTCAAAACTTATTCTTCTTATCTTTTAGCTCTCCCTCAACTTTCAACTATAATCCAAGCAGGATAGTAATCATATATCAAAGTAGCCTCTGTTGCAATGGTTCTATTTCTAGTAAGCATCCCTTGATACAATAGCATTGCCTAGATGGACAATGTAGATGATCGTATTCTGGATTATCACAGCCCTCAGGTGCAAACCAATGTTTTGCAGGTGAAACCCCACTAACATGATCATAAATATAACCTAGATAATCTTGAATTTTGGCACCGATCGCCACATAATGAGTAGCGTGACATTTACAACCAAAATCCCCTGAAAAACTTTAAAGTACTCCCTTATGATGACAATTGTAATGAAGATGCTACTAAGTGGATGATAAATATAACCTTTAATATTTATCATCTCGCCCTCTTTTTAAATTTGAAAAAGTTCCCATAGTATGGCCTATATATTCAAATATAGATTTAAAAACTATGGCATTGATGTCCAGAACTAGGCTTCAACATCCCACCTCTACCTCCTAAAAAAGCAAAAAAGTTGGTTGTTTGAGTCTTTCTTTTTTATCAGTATATCCTTCATCAAGCTACTAAATATATAGTCATGGCATGTTATTCATATGTATGCTTATTACACTTACTCACTTAGTAGAAAGTAAGGCAAGATGGAAAGTGAGTCTGTTATAGGATAGATAAGGCTAAAGTTGCCCTTTGTCTTAACCAACATCCAAAACTTATTCTTCTTATCTTTTATCTCTCCCTCATCTTTCAATTATAATCCAAGTAGGATAGTAATCATATATCAAAATAGCCATTATTGCAATGGTTCTATTATAGTAGGTATCCTTTGATACAATAGCATTACCTAGTTGGACAACATAGATGGTCGTATTCTGAATCTTCGCAGCCCTCACGTGCAAACGAATGTTTTGCAGGTGAACCCCACTAACATGATCATAAATCTAACCTCGATAATCTTGAATTTCGGCATTGATCACCACATGATGAGGAGTATGACATATATAGCCAAAACCCCTCTGAAAAACTTTCAAGTCGTCCCTTATGATGAAGACTATAATGAAGATGCTACTAAGTGGATGGTAAACATGACCTTTATCGTCTTGCACTCTTTTTGAACTTGAAAAAGTTCCCAGAGTATGGCCTATATCTTCAAGAAAGCAAAGGACCCCAATATTGAATCCAACAATCCTCTCTTATAATATTCATTTAATGTAAACTTGTATTTCATTTGAACATCATAGTTGTCGATTTCAAAAGAACTTGGGCATGATAAGTTGATGCATTATGTTGTTATTGTTCTTACTAGAGCCAGTAGATGCATATCTATAAAGCTTCTACGAGGCTTCCTACTAAAGTACATGATAGATGAATAAACCATGATAGCCAATTGTTTGTTATTTATTTTTAAAATTAAATCCACCTGTTATACTTAGTATTTTTAAGTTACCAGTTGGTTACAAGATCACCCATGATCCCGAAACTAGGTAAGAAGATAATCCAGTTGATTAAAAATGACATAAATAAATAAGAATAGGAAGCGGTTAATAAAATATTTTTATTTTTGATTGGTTCTTTTATTTCCTTATGCACTCTCACCTCTATCTAGTATCTACTTTCACTCTTTATTTTATAAAAAGGTTTTTTTATGAAAACAAGCTATGGAAAAAGAAAATTGGAGTTGGACTCCCATGTCTCTCTCTCCTTTTGCTTGCGCAACTCCTCATTTTCTCCCAAAACCCCACACAGCAAGTGTGACTTCCCCTCACCTTCCCTCGTTTTTTCAACCATCCTTCTGTCGTGCATCAGACACAACATACACAAAAAATACTGTCTAAAAAGTACCCAAAACTCAAAAAAACAGCCTAATTATTAAATTCATATTATAGTCAAAAAATCAATTAAATCTAGATTAAGCATAAGTAAGCATAAGAACGATTCAGTATGAAAAGTATACTTTGAAAAACCAACAAGCCCAAACATCAACTATAATAATTAAAAATAGTATGCTATAAGAACGCCGTTAAAAGTCGGGCAATAAATCATCACGAAACAACAACAAGGTCTAAAGATCAAATAAGAAATCATAACTCACCACTCAATTACTTTCGCAAAGGTAAGCTCAAACAGGGTAATTAACGAGTACAAAACCCAGTACGTCAACCACTGTTGGTCATCAATTGGAGACTTAGTTTCTATCGCTCTAACTGAAGCATACCTAGAAAAGAACACAAGGATGCCAAAAAAAATGTCAATAGCGCGTATGTACCATCGACAAGAGCATCCAATCAACATGGGGATAGCAACACTTACAAGGGATATACAAGCGTAATCACCGGCCTACAAGCCAAGAAAAATGGAAGCAAATGTTAGCACACAACTCTTGAACAATTGATTCATTTAAACATAAACAACCATTTTCTTGCAAACAAAATAACGACTTATTAGATAATAAAAACATTGTTTTACAAAGAGATTGATGGGAGACGGGCAACAAGCTGCACCGCCAATCCCTTACAAACAAGATAACAACTGATTTCCCTGCCAAGAAAAAGAGAAACAAAACCTTTTCTCTCCAATTACATTTAAGCTATTAATTGAAAATATATTAAAAAAACAACAAAACATCTACCATGAGAATCAGGCGATATTTAAATCCATCCACTAGATTCCGTAACGTATTCGTATGGGATATGAGGTGAAAAAGGCTAAAGAGTTCGATAGGAATATTGATTCAACTCCAGACCAACCAACCGTCGATATAGATTCGGCTCATATAATCTTTTAGAATATTTTCTCGATCGATCGAAACGTCACAAACACACCAAAAAAGGCAATAACAGAGAAGAACGCATCGGTCCACCGGCATCAGAACCCCGTATACATGAACTGAGAAGCGATCCAATAGATGTCAGATTAGGAAGTTAGTGATGTTGACTGGAGGAGAAGTATACCCAGCGAGGACATCGAAATTGGAGAGCAGGACTTTGAGGAGAGAGGCGGATGACGATGAGGAGGAGGCCATCTCCTTAATCTGGTGGATCTCCTCGGGTGTTGCTTTCTCTCTCTCTCTCTCTCTGTTTTGCCTTTGAGATGGATTTGGGGGAGAAGAAAAGACGAGGGGGGTGGCGCGAAGGTCGGGATGCGGAGGGGGAGAAGAAAAGACGAGGGGGGTACGTGCGAGTGAGCAAAGCGACTGAGATGAAACAGGTGGCTTCCTTTCCGCGCGTCGGGACCACCCACACCCTTCACAGCGCTTTACTTTATTTTTTCTTTTTCGTTTTCAGGATCTTGCTTGTATCATAATATAAATACTAGTGTCTATTCCTAGTGCTGAACCGCTTTCATAATCGGTTGTGTATTCATAAGTTGGAGTATTATGTAATGAATGGTATCTATTTCATTCAAACACGTAATACATAAGAAAATTGTGTATAATATAAAAAGAGTATTTGTTAGGCAGAAAATTTACTTCATTTATATTCATAAGAAGCTTACAATAGTTATTTCCCTTACGAAAAAAATAGGAAAAAATCTAAAAGATTTTGAAAAAAATCAAAAAAAAAACTTGAAAAATCAATTCGTGGCATCTATATAGAACCGAAACACTATTGTCGTCATATGTACCTGCTTGTACTCGTTCTCTACCACAAACATACGATCAGCAAAAAAACAAGACATTTGTTTTATAATCATTTTGTATTATATTGAAAAAATACAATAAGAAAATTGCTTTATAATATGTCATTGTCCCTAAAATCTTAGTGAATTATGCCATGAGCCTCGTTATCTTTCTAATTAAAGTACTTTTTTCTGTGCATTACGTTTAATATATGTATATATAAACAAATGAAGTTTAATTATCTGATAATACATTATTGCCTTTTTAATCATATGGTATTGAAATTAAAATTTATAATTCAAGGATTTGTATATCATAACTTCTAAATTTGAAGACATATTTTTCACTTTTACCATATTAGATTGATCTTAACCAAGTTGCCGGAAGTTGTAGTGACCGCTTGAGCATGTTATATCCCAATGTCATATGCAATTGTAATAGGATTGATCATATCGAGCAACTTTGTTTGGCTTCTTATCATGTTCTTGTTAGTAACTTCAAGGTCTTTTTTATTATATTGAATTTTTCATAATTATGCCTTTTTTTGAATTATTAATCTCAGACTTAATGGATCAATGCAGAAGAATCGATATCATTTTGTTTGTTTTGTTTGTATTCTTCTACACTTGATCACTACGTAATTTATCCAATTTGAATATTAACATCACAATTGACCTTTCATTAGACAAGGGAGACTCTTTTGTATTAAAGTTTTATATTTATTAATCGTCTGTCACCCTTGAGGTTAATTAAATGATTGTTTCATTTTCATCACTAACCGACACAAATAATACATTACATATAGTTTCTATGATGTGAACATGGTAAAATATTTAAAAAGAAACATGATCTTTATTTTGTTTGATTATACTACATGTAGCTTATAGCCTCGAGTACTATTGCAAATTATGGTTTCCTATCATGATTTAGCGCATGATTATTTATTGGTTTTACAGAAGGTGGATTTTGATTTTTTTCTCTTTCACTCTTACACACAGTGATATCCTTGTTTTAAACTTGAAATAGAATTTGATTTTAAAGAAATAGACATGATCTTTTTTTATTCGGTATACTTGTGTGCTTCTAATGTTTTAAGATTAGTATTTACTTATTTTACTAGATAGTAATAAGTTTCTGACTAAACTACACGATCTTGGCCAAATAACTTTATCTATTGATGAAGATTAATATGTTAACTTGATTTGCAATGTTCATGCTTGCATTTTTTCTTGCAAGTGAGTAGTAGTAGCATCAATCGCTTGTTGTTGCTTTATGCTGCAATAGAAAACAATTCCAACTTTATTTGAATGTAATGTTTCCAAAATCTGATGACGTCCGATATCAACTTCAAGACTCAAATGTTGGTGATGATACACTGGTTGATGTAAATGTCGTTGCCTCTATTTCACAACGGCAGCCTCCAGTATCTGTTTTGTGTTATCCATCAGTGATTGCTTCGCCACCATTATATGTTGCTCAATAAAAGGTTGCCTAAAAACAACCTCAATGCTCAGTCGAAATTGGTGGCGTTTGTATCCACATAATCCACTGATATAAATCACCTATAAAAAAATAGGCATTTGTGATGCTTGTAAATACAAACAAAACATGTTTTGAAAAAAAATGGATTGAATTCCATGTCCAGTTGTGATTGACTACTGAGATTTGAAACTTATAGGGTGAAAGCTAAGGAAGAAGTTCAAAGGAAGAAAGTTGCCATCAAAATTTGTCCGAAAGGATATGAAAGGCAGTCCATCAGCAAACTACGTATTAGTGAATTCTCATCGGAGGAGCATGACGTCCATGTTGCTAAGTCATAGGCTTGCATGTAAATATATGGAAGCAACATCGGTCGGTATGAATAAACATTGGATATATGATGAATATCCATTTTCGTCACCTTTATTCTATCATTTTGGCCTTATAAGTCGTAGCTAATGCACGAAAATAACATTAATTTGTACACATTAAAATTTATTCTTTATTTCATTTATTATGTATAAAATACTATTTTAATGCCACAATTATAGAATAAAGAAAAGAAAAGAAAAATACTAAAATGCCAAAGGTATTTTATGACCCTAAACCCTAAGACCTAGGCATCTTGATGACCGGGTCGGCAATGAATAAAATAGGAGGAGATAAGGGCCAATAATGCAAGAAAACCCTATTTATTTATTCACCATTTATTCATTTCTTGGGACCTATTTTATTTTCTACTTTTTATACATCAAATAAAGAAGCTTTGTACATGAAAGTTGTAGATAATAATATATATAAAAATACAAAATAGATTTCATGTAAAAATAATATATTATTTACATTTTACACTCTAAATAGGATTCCAAAATCCTAATTTCCCAGACTCATATCTCCTAAATAAAAACTCAAAATATATCAAAATCACTCTACTTGTATATAACTTTTATGATATATTTAATGAACGTGGTTTCATATTTGTTGGAGTTAAGGTGTTAAAGTTAGGTTTTGGACCCCTATTGTACAATATACAGAATAAAATATTCAATTTATTTATTCTTTATTATTTTTATAATTATATATTTTTTATAATTTTGTAAATATCATTTATAACATATGTACATACTAAAAATAGAATAAAATCATCAAATAAACATTAAAATAAAATACGTAAATAAAATGCATATATTAAATACCTACACTTATACATATCTGATAAATATACCTATTTATTTAAGTGTATATATTACATCAGAAAAATATAATAGAAATATAGTTATTTATATAAAAATAAATTGTAATTATATAAACTAATAAAATGAAAATGCAAAATAAAAATAAAACACACAAAATAGGGGTAAATATACATATAAATAAAACCTTAAAAATAACTTCCAATAAATAACCTATAAAACATAAATAAAAATAAGAATAAAATACTACAGAAAATAAGGACAATTCTTATTTTATAACTTTAATTTAATAAAATCATTTATCATTTATTACGTAATTTGCATCAAGGGTTGACTCCTGTCAACTCCTTTGGCATCCAGTGGCCTGTGCCAGACCTCGTTTGACCCCATTTTTATCAATCTTTCCAGCCAGAAACAAACATAATTTTGGGTTTGATTATGTCTTAGATTTTTGTCCTCGATGTATGCACTATCATGCGCGGTGATTGCTTCGAGGATTGGACCGATGTGTTTCCTGATCCCCCTCGTTCTTCCTAGCCGACCACTCGCCCCTACTTAGCCTCGCATCCGTCCAGCCTTTGAGCGTTAATCCTTCTTCCACCACTCTCAACCCGAATCCTAACCCTAGATCGAACCTTGGTGACATTCGTGTTCTAATGAATATCCATTTCACTGCATTTATTCTATCATTTTGACCTTAAAACCCCAAGCTAATGCATGTAAATACCATTAATTTATATAAATTAGCATTTATTCTATCGAGAAGGAATAAAGTAGGGGAAGATAAGGGTTAATAATGCAAGAAAACCCCTATTTATTTATTCATCATTCATTCATTTTTGGGACCTATTTTATTTTTTACTTTTTACACCTCAGATAAATAAACTTTGTACATGAAAGTTGTAGATAATATTATATAGAAAATACAAAATTTACTTCATACAAGAATACTATACAATATACTTTTTATACTCTAAACAAGATTCCAAAATCCCAACTTTCCAGAACCATAACTCTCAAATAAAAACTCAAAATATATCAAAATCACCTTTAATTGTATATAACTTTTAGTAAGGTATTTAATGAAGGTAGTTTCATATTTTTTTAGAGTTAAAGTGTGAAAGTTAGGTTTTGGATCCCAATTGTACAATATATATGAATAAAATAATCACTTTATTTATTCTATATTCTTTTTATAATTTTATATTTTTATAATTTTGTAAATATTACTTGTGACATGTGTACATATTAAAATCAAAATAAAGCCATAAATAAAATATTAATAAAATAAGTATATAAAATACATGTGTAAAATACTTTTACTTATAACTGTATATAAGTAAAAGAGAAAGTTATTCTTTTATTCTTTATTATTTTATTATTTTTATTATCTTTTAAATATTATTTATATTTTATTAAAAAATATAAAAGAACTAAAATCATAAATAAAGCAGTAAAATAAAATAAAATATAGTAATTCATATGTAAATATATAATATATATACATATATAATATGGGAAAAGGGAGTATGCACCTCGGTGCATGTAATTTTACATGCACCAGAGTCTATACCTTTCAAATTTTTAATTTTTTTTGGAAAATATCATCATGTATATTCATCCCTATATCCGTCTTATATGCCATTCGAATTTCATCAGAAACAGAGATTCCTATGCCTTCCATCTAGAACGTGTAATTTAAACGGTCTTAGAATTGTTTTAATTGACTTGTTCTAGATGGAGGCATAGGAGTCTCTATTTCTGACGAAATTCGAATGACGTAATAGAGGGATATATAGATGGACATACATGGTGATATTTTCCAAAAAAGTAGAAAAACATGGAAGATAAAGGCCCCGATGCATGTAAAATTACATGCACCTATGTGCATGCTCCCCAACCCTATGTATAGATTACATCAGAAAAATACAATAAAAACATATTTAGGAATATAAAAATAAACTATAATTTTATAAAATAAGAGATAAAATAATAAAATCAAATATACAAAATAAAAATAAAAGACCTAAAACATATATGAATATACCTATAAATATACCCCTAAAAACTAACTTGTGATTAATAAATCCTAAAAAAATAAAATAAAAGTCATAATGAAATACTATAGAAAATAATAAAAAATATTTTATAAATTTAATTTAACAAAATCATTTATTGATTAATATCTATTTCTGAATAATGTTTGATGTGACTTTTTCTAGTTGACCAACCAGGGGGTCAAGTGTTGACCCTGGTCAACTCTTCTCCCCAAGCTGTCCTTCTCTCAAAATCGCACTTCGACCCCATGTTCCCATTTTTTTCTCGATCGATTCAATCATTGGTTCGAGTAGGATTCTCCGTCGACTTTTTGCCTTGATCCTAGCCCCTATCATGCCGGCTTGATTTCTTGGGTCGACGATCACTGAGTCACGTCATCCACCTCGATCTTTCCACCATTCCAGCCATGTCCATTGTTGTACATAAGCTCCCTTGTCATCTTCTTTGCTCTCCTCCTCTTTTGTCCAAAGGATCGAAGGAGGTGACAACTCCTTCCCCTTGAATTTTGTTTGATCGAGGAGGTGGCACAAACTGCATTCCACACCTCCGACGGAGCACCGCCGTGAGGTCCGATACCGTTGGCCTCCCGGTCGACTCGAGGTTTGTTTTCTTAATTTCTTAGCTTAGGTTTTTATTCTGCATTTCATTTATGATATTAATTTAATCATTCACTTCTCGCTCTAGCATTAAATCTTACATTCACGATTCATTGGAGGCTAGCTCTAGCAAACATCTCCATGTGTCCCCGCTCATTTGTCGACCTCACTAGAGCACCTCACATCTTCCTTTAATGTTTCTTCATGCTCCCTCACCTTCCATTCAACCTCCTCCTATCTGGAGCAGGACCTCGGCTCTTCTCCTACACCCTCTACCGGAGAGCTCCTCCCTACACCATCAATGCTCCATTTTCTCCCCATTACAGAGTCGAGACAATTTTCCCTCGATCCTATAACACCTCCTTGCAGGAACCTGGAACATCGAGACTTCTGGAGACAATTTTGTTGCTCACCGGAGATACTTGGAGAGTCGTCGCTTCCTCGATGTCACAGGCGAGCTCCTACCATCCCCGGAGCTTTGTGAGTCCTCCAGTCGACAAAGGATGGCGCCATGAACATCTTGACCCTCGTCACGCCAGGAAAGGATGCTGGAGTTGGGAGATCACACCGATTGAAGTTCGACAAGACGGAGTTCTTCTCATGTTTGTGTAAATAGCTTCTCCACTGTCCAATCCTGTTGGGTTCTTCGCGTGGAGCAACTAGCATCGGATCACATTGTGTGAGCATCGCCAGATCCAGATCCTGGATGTAATCCTAGCCGTGGACAATGAACCGACATCGCGCATGTTGGAGATGCCACGTGTATAAGTGGCATGATCAACATCGTTCATTCGCGCCTAACGTTGGGTATTTTGCTCTATCAACCAAGCAAATCTTTATATTTAATATTTACAACTCAATATTTCATCTGCCATTTACTTATTTTTGTAATATTTGCATACAATCCCTTGAACTATCTTTATTAGCATTCGAGTCTAGTCCACTCACCACATGTGTCGTCCCACGTGAGGTGAGTGTGTGTGTATTTTACATGAAGATCCTTACACCTTTGTTGAATTGTATTTAGTCCAAGAAGTTTAAAGACATTTCGCAACTTGACCCCTGCACTTTATTTTATTTTCATATATGTCCCTACCAGTACAAGCATTATTTTGTGTTTTGTCTATTTATTTAATATAGTTCTTGTGCTCCAAAAATCACCAAATAATACATGTAGATTCATGATTGTGCACACTTCCACATCATAATTTTATTTTTGCAATTTATGATTTTTAGTATTCATTAAAAATCATTTAAAGCACAATTATTCCATATTTGACTTATAAAATACCAAAAAAATATAAAATTATTTTGAAAAAAAATCCCCAAAAATATATTATGTTTATTTAAGTATTTTTAACATTCAGACCAACAATCACTAAAAATAGAAAAAGGAAATTCTTAAAAATTGTCAAACCCCAAAAACCTTTTATAAAAATCTACAAAATTATTGAAAATTCTAAAAATAGTGTTTTCTATCTTATAATTTGCTTTATACTATTATTTGTAAATTAAAATTTATTTATAGAATGTTGGACTTAATTTTCTACTTTTAATTTCTATTTCAATTCCGTCTTATTATTTAATCCATGATTTAGGGTATTTTTTACTTTAAAAATACATAAAAATTAGCAAGATTTACTAAATAATCACAAAAATAATAAAAAATATTTAAAACCCAAACGGATTTTTTATATATTTTGACCATTTTTTATTGTATTTATAATTATATTACTTTATATTGTATACATAGTCTTATATATCTTTTAATATATTTTAAAAAGAAAAAGAAATATAAAAAATGAAAATATAAAAAGGAAATATAAAAAAATTAAAATTTAAAACAAAATATAAAAATATAAAACAAAAAAACAAAAAAATAAAAATTCACATAAAAAACATCATATAAACAAGAACCACCCGATCATTTTTGTATTTAAATTGCCCAGTCTACCAGTTTTGCTCCATGTGTTCGACACTCTACACTACTTGCACTATACACATCTTTTGTAGAGTTAAATAAAATAAATTTTGACTCCACACTTTTTTTCATTGCTTGATTATTATTGTGGGTTAATTGTTGATTGATTGGGATTTCGTGAGCGGTCGTTTCATCGACATTGTAGTTCTAGCCTTATGTAGACTACTTTAGACCCTTACAAAATACTAGTTGTCATATTCTCTAGGGCACTTTCACGGCTTGATTTGGTGTAGTTACAAAGTGGTTCGCTACTCCGCCGTCGTGCTTCTCCGTAGCTCCTCTCCGGGTGTACATGACTGGTGAGCTTCTATTTGCTTAGTGATGAATCCACATTTCATCATCTTTATTGTATCATTTTGGCCTCAAAAATCCTAACAAATACTTGTAGATACCATTAATTCCAGCATCTTAGCATTCATGCATGCGCATGTAGATAGTGTATAAAATACTTTATTTAAATCCAAAATTATAGAATAAACATAAGAAAAGAAAAAGAATAAAATATTGTAAATATTTTATGACCCGAGACCCCGAGACCTAGGCATCTCGATGAATAGGTCGACAAGGAATAAAGTAGGGGGAGATAAGGGTCAAAATACGATAAAAATACCTTTCATTCTTTATTCATTTTGGGACCCATTTTTGATTCCACTTTTTATACTCCAAATAAAGAAACTTTGTACATGAAAGTTTGTAGATAATTTCATGAAGAAAAATATAAAATTGATTTCACACAAAAATATAACACAGATAAAAAGTTATGATCTGAATAAGATCCTAGAATTCCACTTCCCAGACCTGTATCTTGCAAATAAAAACTCGAAACGCGTCAAACTCACCTTTAATTGTATATAATTTTTCATAAGCTATTTAATGAAGGTGGTTTCGCATTTGGCAGAGCTACGGTTTGAAAGTTAAGTTTTGGACCCCTATTGTATACTTGTACAGAGTAAAATATTCATTTTATTATTTAGTCTTTATTTTCATAATTTTATATTTTTGTAATTTTATAAATATTATCTATAGTATATGTGTATATTAAAACAGAATAAAACACTAAAGAAAACTCAAAAAAAAAAAATAAAATACCTGTATATAACACCTAGGTATAATACCTGTACATATACCTGTATAATTAATACCTATATTTTATTAAGTGTACAAAACACTTCAGAAAAAATAAAATAAAAATATATTTTAGTGCATAAAAATACTTTATAAATTTATAAAATATTAAACAAAATAAATAAACTAAATACATAAAATAAAATAAAATATTAAAATATATAGATATATATATACCTATATAACCTATAAAAAGTAACTTGTAAAAGAATACTTCATAAAAATAATTAAAAATCATAATAAAATATCTTATAAAATAATAAACATTTTTTATTTTATAACCAAAAATTAATCAATTCATTTTCTATTTTAATCGAATTTACAAATGATTTTTCAAGGATTTTTCCTGGTTGGTCCACATGGACCAACCAGGAGACATTCCACGTTGACCTCGGTCAACTGGCTGTCCTTCCCTTTCTGCATGTGTCAGACCTCGGTTTGACCCCTCCTTCTCGATTTTTTCGAGGCTTTTTCTTGCACCCTTTCGAGTTAGCATCTTCTTGACTTTTGTTCCTCGTTCAATGGGCACCCACGCTCAGATGAAACCTCGGTGAATGGATCGACGCGATCACCACTACGACTCGATCTTTGGAGCGTTATTGGACCTTCGACTTTCGAGCCTCTTTTGAACCCCTCTTCCATACGTTTAGCTCCCTCATTCGTGCCAAAACGAAAGAAGAAGGTGACAGCTTCTTCCTCCGATCTTCGGGCGGGTCGAGCGACGCCTGAGGTGGCTCCAAGCACCTCCGCCATCTCGCTGGCGTTGAGGTATCTCCCTCTGGCTCTGGCCATCGAGGCAGCACTACTTTCCCCTTTATTTCTGTTGCATTTCATTCGCCTTAGTAGTAGGATCATTTCCCCCAAGAAATCTCCGCGTTTCATCCACTAAATCACCCTCCCGATCACGTCACCGGAGTGCACCTCCGACCATAACCTCGCACCGCCGTCTTTCGTCGTCAATTCGCCTCCGCGGGGTCCAAGCATTTTGCCCTGGACCCTCTCACACCTTTTTGCAGGTCAAGGCACGTTGACTCGAGCCTGTGGCTCGTTTTGAAGTTTGCCGGAGTCCCGCGAAGCCATCCAGATCTGCCGTTGCCTCTCGCGATCTCCGACCATCCCCGAAGCTTTTTGGATGCCCCAGGAGATAGAGCAGACCACCAGGAGCTTGCAGCCCACTTTTGGAGCCAGAAGACTGCCGGAGGACGCCGATCAAGGGCAGGGAAGTTCGCCTCGTCGACGCTTCTTCCCTGTTCTTGCTCTACCCTCCTCCACCGTCGGATCAGGGCTGAGGCTCCAGGTGAATAGCCGCCGTTGGATCCTCGCGCGTTCTCGCTATTGGATCACCTTTTGAGGAACTAATCATAGCCGTTAAGGCCGAAGCGTCATCGTTCGTCCGATCTTCGACACCTGGCAAGTGGAAGTATACCAGCCGTCGGATCGCGCACGAGGGCTCTAGGCGTGGGTATTTTGCATTTTAACCCTCGTCCATTTTTGTATTTCTATTTAGTCCATAAAACTGTCAGTGGTAGTTTAAATATTTTTGTAATGTTTTCATTCAAGCCTCCGTACTTTATTTATTTGCACTTAGGTCCTATCTACGTCACCTCGCATGCCCGTGCGCGTGAGGGGGGCTGGGTATTTTGCATAGGACCCCCTGCGGGTGGTCATTTCATCTTAGTCCAGGAATTTTGAAATCGTGTAAAACTTTTGGATATTTTGCGTACAAGCCCTCGGGATTTTTGTGTATTGCATTTAGGTCTCTCCCAGGCGCGTGTATAGCACGTGCGGGGTCAGCCAATTTGCAGGCGTGCCCTAACGGCTTTTGATATTTGTATTTGGTCCTGGAACTTTGTTTATGAGTTGTAAAATTTTGTAAAAATTGCACTGTGGCCCTTGGATGATTGCTTCTTTACATATATGCCCTTGCTAGTAGTGTAGTTTCTCTTTGTTGTTTGTATTTATTCCATGCATTTATAAATTGCTAAAAATCACTAAAAAATTAGGTCAAGCTTCTGTTTGCTTTCTCATTCACGCCATATTTTTATATTGCATTTTTATTGCATTTTCATAATTATTAAAAATCAAAAACATTCATTTTCAACACTGTTTGCATTAGAAAATCCATAAAAATTAGTAAAAGTTTTTGAAAAATTCCAAAAAATTACATTTTGCGTGTCCTATCATCCTTTAGCGTCATTCCAAAAAATCACTAAAAAATTCAAAGTAAAACTCTTAAAAATTAGAAAACCTATAAAACTTCATAAAAATCTAAAACATTCTAGAAAAATCCTAAAAATACAAACCCAGTTTCTGTGTTTACTGTGATTTATTCTATTTGATTTAAAATTAATTTGAGGAATTTTGGATACTTTTTGCTATTTTTAATCCTCATTTTAATTTCGACCAGTAGCTCAGTTCACTATTTTCTAGTATTTTGACTTTTTAAAATACCAAAAATATTCAGAAAATCTCTAAAAATAAAAACAACATCATAAAATTATAAAAAGACCAAAAACATTGTATTTCCTGATTTTTGAGTATTTTTACTGATTTTTATAAATACTTCATCCCTCTCTTCCTTACTTTGTATCTATATTCTATTATTGGAAAAAGAAAATATAAAAATATAAAATATAAAAAGAAAATATAAAATCAGTAAATTAAAAAATATAAAAACATAAAATCAAAAATCAAATAAAAAAATATAAAATTAAAAATCCACAAAAAAATGCATACTTGTAGACACTTGATCACACATCACATTTTGCACATTTTGCTTGATCTATCCTGCTTGCTCCCTGAGTTCGACACTCTACACATACTTGCACTATACACACCTATTGTAGAGTTATAATAAATTTGACTCCACATTTGTTTCTCATTTCTTGATTTATATTGTGGGTTCATTGTTGACTAATACGGGTTTAGTGAGTGGTCACCGCAACGACTCTTGTCTCCGCCTTGTGTGAGATATTTAGACCCTCGCCAAATCCGTGTTATCACTTAGCCTTTTCGATTCCTTAGCATAGTCTCAGTGTAGACCATTACTTGTTTTCGTTTGATTTTTGTTGGTTTCACGTATTTTCCAATTCCATCGGACGATGGAGCTCCGCTTTGCCACCACATTCCAACCACTCCAGCCCGCTCGACCCCATCTTTTGTCGTCTTCATCTCCCCCTCTATTTGTGATGAATATATGATTCATCGTCATTGTTATTTCATTTCGGGTAAAATACATGATAAAATACATGTAAATATTCACTAATTCTCACTAATAATATTTTAACCACATTTGTTAATATTATATTTAACATTTATTTTATCCAAAATAAAATAATCAAGAGAAAAAGAAAATTAAAAGAAAATAATGATGTAGATATGCAATATATACAAACTGATCGAAATAAATAAGTAGGGGAGATAAGGATCCTAATTTATAAAAATATTAGAAAATCAAGAGCGTCAATGTATATATGCATATTTTTCACGTTGTACAAACTTCACGTATTTTATTTATCACCAAGATCACTTCAAACTAAAATATTTTCTTCACAAAGAAGTTGCTTATAATAGTATATTAATTTATAAAATACAAGAAAATTTATTTATTACATAAATAATTTGTTATAATGAACCTTAAAAGTCGTAAAAGCTGACTTCTAAGGTTCATAACTGTTTATAGAAAACTTCAAATTGACCAAACTTGCTTTTAAACTTCATTTTTATAAGTAATATTATTTATTAAAAATATAAAAAAAATATCAGAATTAAACATGTGAGTTTTGGTATTTGGATGCCTTTATATATATATATGTATGTACTGTGTATATCTTCTTTATTTCTAATTAATTATTCTAACCTCAATTTAACTTAATTCTTCTTTAATGTGTTTATAAAAATAAGTAAAAAATATAACAATATAACCTAAAATGGATACCAATAAATCCCAAAGTCACGAAGCTATGATCCTAAACTTTTGGACCTCGTAACTTGGCCATATGGACACCGAATTAGATGTACTCACTTTTAAACTTTATTTATAGAATTATCTATCAAATGGAACTTATTTCACTGAAATCAGAGTTAATATACAAAAAAAGGTTTTGGGACCCTATTGGTATATAATGTACAATGTATCTTAATTTTATTTTATTTAATGTATGTCATTTCTTATATTTTAATACTTTATTAATATTTTTTAACATTAATAAATTAATTTTTTATTTACTATTTATTTATTTACTTTATGTATGTATTTATTTATTTATTCTTTCAGTTATTTTATTTAATTATTGATTTGATTTATTTACTTAATTATTTTAATTAAAAAATTAATTAATTAATTTTATTTTTTTCTCCTTTTCCTTCTTTTCTCTCTCCTCCCTTTCTTTTCTCTTTCCTCTTTCTTCCTTCACCTGTCGTCTTCCCCTCTTCTTCTCTCTTCTCTGCTCGTCGTCCTCTTCTTCTTCCTTCCTCCTCCTTTCCTCTTCCTCTGCCTGTCCTTTTTCTCATCCTCTCTCAACTGTCCAACGGTCGGTTGTTGGGCAGTTTGCCAATAACCCGTTGTGCTCACCACACATTCTCCTTTATATAAAGGCACCCACCCCATGCAATCCAATCATCGGCCATTTCTCCTTCCATCCCCGGCTCCGAGAGGTGACAACTCCCATAGAGTGAGGTCGAGAGTGAGGGAGGGTGCGATCTACGTCACACGTGTGAGCTTTGCTCCACCATGGCCAGAGCCTCTACGTCACCGCGCGTCGAGGCAACGACCATGGAGCTCCTCCTGGAAGCTCCACCCACACGTGACAACCCTCATTTATTTCCTTCTTTCCTCCCATGTTAGATCCTTAATCTCTTCTCTTCCATCTCTCTTCTCTATCCCTCTTCGCTCCTTCATTCTTCGACAAATCTACACAATTCGATCTCGATCACATATGTTTCTCCGATCAACACATCCACATCCCAGACTCCATGCCTTCACGTTCTATTTCACATATCCCTGTCATCTCCGGCCATGCACGGTGGCGGATTTAGGAGTTAATCCTTCACCTCCTCAAGGTTCTCCCACTCACCAATCCCTTTCGTCCTTAGTCCCTGCTCGAGGAATCCATCCTCGAACCATAGATGTGTTTGATATTTGCAGGATCTCCATGAGCTTTTGTTGATCCTTCATCACTTGGAATGAGTTTTGTTCATCCGATATCACTGCATCATTCATGAGAAAGAGCAACATCACTTGAAGGATCAAGTATCACTACCGATTCGACCGAATTAGTCATCAGCATTTGATGATAAATGTCTAGCGTCATTTGAGACTCTCAAGAGTCTAGTTGTAGAGGCTCTTGTTCTCCAGCCAGCTGATTGGTCTCTCCCATTCGAGATCATGACGGATGCCTCTGATTTTACCGTGGGGGCCGTGCTGGGACAGAGGAGGGATGGAGTACCCTTTGATATTCACTACGCTAGCTGAACTTTAGATGTCGCTCAGCAGAACTACACCGTCACTGAGAAGGAGATGCTAGCCGTAGTATTCGCCGTAGATAAGTTCAGATCTTACATCATTGGATCTAGAGTGACCATTTATACTGATCATACCGCCATCAGGTACCTCATGGCAAAGAAGGATGCCAAAGCCAGATTGACCATATGGATCCTTCTACTCAAGGAGTTTGACATAGAGATTAAGGATAAGCCTGGAGTCAAGAATGTGGTGGCGGATCATCTCTCTCGATTGGAGTATCTTGAGGATTCTGAGCAGATTGAGCCTATTTGTGAGACCTTCCCAGATGAGGCGATCCTTGCTATCGTATCTCTCCCATGGTATGTCGATATTGTGAACTATCTTGTCGCCAAGAAAGTTCCACAAGATTGGCCCAGGCAGAAACTTAAGACCTTCCTCACTAAGGCCAAGTTTTACCATTGAGAGGATCCCGTCCTTTATCATGAAGGAGGGGATAGCATCTGGCGTGGGTGCATTCCTCAGGAGGAGCACCATAGCGTCCTCACTTACTGCCACAAGCTTGAGGCAGGAGGACATCACTTTGGGAGGAGAACGACACAGAAAGTGCTCCAATCCGGCCTATTGTGGCCTACTCTCTTCAAGACTCTGATGAGTTCGTGAAGAGGTGTACTGACTGTCAGAGGATGGGCACTTGTGGACAACATGATATGATGCCGATGCATCCCATTTACTTCTGTGAGGTTTTTGACGCATGGGGCATCGATTTCATAGGTCCATTCCCTAATAGTCAGGCATTTGAGTACATTCTGATGGTCGTTGATTACGTGAGTCGTTGGGTTGAGGCCATCTCCGCCCGAACCACAGATACTAGGACTGTATGCCGATTTTTGAGGAAGAATATCATTTCACGGTTTGGGGTACCTCGAGTGTTGATATCTGATGGGGGTCTCAGTTCGTCAATGACAAGGTAAAGGCCCTTGCTAGTGAGTTCAGCATAGACCATCTAGTAGCCACTCCATACCACCCTCAGATCAATGGTCTTGCCGAAGTGTCGAACATGGAGATCAAGACTATATTGCAGAAGGTCGTCCGCCCTGATCGAAAGGATTGGTCACAGCTTTTGGACTCGGTCTTGTGGGCACATAGGACGTACTTCAAGATGCCTTTGGGTACATCTCCCTTTCGCCTATTTTATGGCAAGCCCTGCCATTTACCTGTTGAGCTGAGACATAGGTCACTTTGGGCAGTCACTGATATACTTTTGGATCCAATGAGTGTAGGAGATCAGAGGAGGGCAGAGTTAGCAGCCCTGGAGGAGCTTCGTGATACAGCCTTTTCGAGCAGCCTACAATATAAAGAGAGAGTGAAGGAGTGGCATGATTCTCATATCAGCCACAAATAGTTTAAGCCAGGACAGAGAGTATAGTTGTTTGATGCCATGCTTTGTTTATTTCCAGGGAAGCTACTAAGCAAATGGAAGGGACCCTATCTGGTCCGAAAGGTACATGACAATGGGAATATCGATATATCTGAGTTGTCTTCTGATGTTACGTTCCGTGTTAACGGGCAGCGGCTCAAACCATATCTAGATCATGAGCCGCTGGTCGTTGACATTGCCCCCATTCATTTTGCGTGAGATGTGGTCTTTTGACTCACATCTATTGCATCTCACGCCTGATTATCACTGTTCTTCCGACTTGTATAGATCCGGTTGTCCATATCACTCCATTCTTTAGTCCCACACCCCTTCCTCATCTTATGATTATGCTATACTTAGGGTGTACTTTACCCTAAGTATAGGGTGGTGTAGGACTCTTGGGTATTCTGTTGATTCTTTCTACCTCTGTTTTGCTGCCTATACTTAGGGATATTTTACCCTAAGTATGGGGGGGGTAGACCATGTACATCCTTCTACTCGGATTTCCCTTCATGTACAGCTTGCTACACTTAGGATTACTTGATCCTAAGTATATGGGGAAACACCGAGTCCTCTTCATTCCATTCTTTGATTCGTCTTTGTATATACTATTTCTTTTCACTTCCCTATACTAAGCACGGGTTATGTCTTCTTCATCGCTCTTGATTCACTCTGAGGACATCGTTCGAGCTAAATATAGGGGGGTGTCGTATATATTTCATATATACTTTAGCCATAACTCGTACTTTGTGTGAGTGTGTTAATAAATAAAATGGCTAAAAATCTAGAAAATTTAAAAAAATTCCCTTGTACATAAAATTCTTCTTGCACATACATAGCTATTTATAAAAAAATATTTTTGTACAAATGATTGTAAAAATGATTTGTGTTAATAGATGGTAAATATTTTGATATCAAAATTATGTATATAGTACAAATTTTTGTAAAATGTTTGAAAAACAAAAAGTTTGCAAAAATCTTGTGTAAATGTGTGTAAATATTTTGCAAAACTTCGCATTCATGCATACATCCATGTTTTCAAACATTTTTCAAAAATTTTGCACATTTTCAAAAATGTTGTAAAAATTTGCATATTTGTAAATATATGACAGTTTTTCCAAATCATAGTTGACATTTAAACTGGCCTGGAATTAAATTGCAAAGGGATTTTGGTTAAGACCTTAATCCACCTAATTCTAACAGGAACCTTACCGGGCTTAGGATTAAGATTTTTCAGATCCATTTGGGACTTAATTCTTTGAGTCCACTAGGATATGAGCATATGTCATCTTGATGAGCCTAAGTAGAGCTCTTAACAACGCACACATGACTCTCAGAGACAATGACTTTACTTGCACCAGCACTTTACACATAACTCTCCACGGATAAGGTGGTGAGGAGGCAGTTTCCTTTGGATTGTGGTAGCATATGAGGGTAGTATTTATAGGTGGAACATCTCTTCTTCTTATAGTGAAGGAAGTGCATCTCAACTTGGTCTGGTGGTGATGAAGTCTAAAGACAGGAGTTGTTGGTTGCAATAAAGCTTCAAAAGAGGGATAGTCTACTAGCTCAAGAGGAAAAACTCCTTATGTATATATGTTGCACCATGTAGATATGTCGTACATATGCACATAAAAAAGTGCAAAGAAAGAAAAGCTCCAAAAAAATGGTGGGTCTGATTGAAAATAAAATACCCACCGGAGTGTATATAGCCAAATAAAGCAAAGCTTATGTTACACATGACCATCTCATGAAGCTTGCATCGGGAGACTCATCTACACTGGTTGGGCTCCCAAAGATACATGACTACACTGGTCATGGTCCATTCTCTTCTTCCCCCTCTTCTTGAGCCGGTTGTACTTGAACTTAGAAGGAATACCCCGCTCCTCGAGGAAAGAGTTGCTAGACTGAGGCATTAGAGTTACCTTGTTGAGGGGGGTTGTCGCTTCGTCATTTCTGGGGAGCTACATTTCACTTACACAGTACAAGGAAAGATTCATGGTCATTAGAGTTTGTGTATGTAGACTTGTTCTGATCTGGTTTATTGAGAAGTCTTGACCATAGATTGGTGGAACTTAGAGGTTGTAAAGTTTTAAGCTTAAGTCCAAATAAGGTTTCGACAAATTAATAATCCAAAGGTCTGACTGAGCTCCTTATTTTAATTTAATGAAGGAAAGTTTAATGATCAACCTTAATTTCCCGTCTTTTTCTTTCTCTTTTTCACTTCTGTTTCAAATAAGTGTTTGCTAAGGGACTAGCAAAAGTAAAGTATAGGGGGGTGATGAATCCCCATTCATCACTCTTTATTCTTTTATTTTAGTTAAAAATCTTTGCAAAACACCATGTATATGTTTGTAAATAAATTGTCAAGTTGCATGCTTTGTGTAAATACCAATAATTAGCATGTTTTTGTGCAAAAATAAAAGAATAAAGAAATAAAAAAAGAGGGAAATATTTAGAATAAATATTTAGTGACCTGAACCCAAGGGAGGGCTAAGCATTGGCGTGACCGCAAAATAAAACAAGTAGAGAGATAGGGCCATTCACCTTATATATTCCTCCTACATGTATATATTTTATTTTCAGAAAAACAAAAATAAAAATGGGTTTGTATTAATTTGTATATATTTATAAAAATAAAAATAAAAATAATAAAAATAAATTAAAAACAAAAAGAAATAATTTCTCTCTCTCACCCTTGTATATACCTTCATATATATGTACCTATATCTATTTATTTTACCCTCATAAATAAACAATAAAAATAAAATAAAAAGTATTTTATATCCCAAATTTTATGTGTAAATAAATAAAATATAAAATTGGGATAATTTACAAAAATAATCTAATAAAAATAAAAATATAAAATACCAAGGTATTTTATACCTGCATATATTATTATATTATATATATACACTAATTTATTTTTTAAAAAGAAATATATAAATCACTAATTGAAAAATAATAAACATTTTTCATTTTGAAAATATTTTTTAATAAAATCATTTTATATTTTATTTCGAATTTACAAATCATTTCCAATAGCTGAATTCTGATTGGTCCACGGGGGATTGTTGACCCCCAATCAACTCCCCCCCCCCCCGAACCACAGTGCGCCCGGATTCGGTTTTGACCCGATTTCTCCAAATTTTCCCTAACCGATCTGACCTCCATTTCCTTAAACCCAGGGTTCCGATTGACGAGGGCAGATCCGTGATCCCCGTGTGCCTCCTCTCTTAGGGATCCGCTCCTCAATCCGCGCGCTCCACTCCAATCTTTTCGAACCCCTGCTCATATAAGACCTCACCTCCATCCGCCATTTCATTCATCTCCAGCCATTTCCTTCGACTCCCAGGACCTCCTTTCCTTCTCCTTGAGTGACAACAAGCGTGAGGGATCGATTGCAGCGAGGACCGAGGCCTCTAGCCTCAGATCCGGCGACCCACATCGCCGCGCTCCGCCACCGGCGAGCTCGAGCCTCTGGAGGCGTCGCTCCATAGAGGCGAGGACCTTAGGAGGTATCTGACCTCCAGCCCAGATGTTTTCACCCATCAGGTACCTTCGTTAGCCCTTAGCTTCGCTTAATTTCCAAATCTTAGGTTTCCGATCGCCGCCCTTTGGCGACCATTTCCCATCACTCCGATCACCCATTTCCTACTTTGACCGCACCTACACCTTCACGAGACTCCTCTCCACGTTCTTCGCCCTGTCACTCCCCCTATTTCGCCCCGGAACCGTTACGACTCTCCGCCATCGCCACTCGCTAGAGAGCATCGCTTCGACTCCTCCGTTCACCCACTTCGCCTCTAACCAGGTTGAGGCACTTTGCGCTTGACCCAGTGAGCTTCCTATGCAGGTTTGAAGCCTAACAGACCTCATCTGGAGGTCCAAACGACGAAGAACAAGAGCTCCAGGTCTCCTTCATTGTCGGAGACCCCGGTCACTCCCGGCCTCATCGGAGACCTCCACCAGCTGCGGACGACCAAGAGCTTTCTTTTCTCCATATCAACAGCACCGGAGGAGCCCTCAAGCGCGCGCAACGGCCGGGTGGAGTTCGCCGGCGATCAGTTCTTACATGCAGCTCCTCCGTTGTTCGATCGAGTCTCCTCCTCCAAGTCCATCCCAGCCATCCGTCTATGGAGATCTAGCAGCCGTCCGATCCTTCTGAGGAGCTCATCCAGAGCGTCCATCGTCGAAGGAGTATCCACGAATCACAGTCGTCCGATCTTACGTAGACCACCATCAGCCGTTAGATCTCAGTAATATGGGTAAATTTCACTTAGACCCTTCATTTCTAGCATTTACTATTGAGTCCTGTAAATATTTTACTTAGTTGTTTTTAATTAGGATAAATTGTACTTTGGACCTCAGACTTTTAGCATTTGCATTTCAGTCCCTCCATTTGTGGTGCACGTGCTTCGACACGTGAGTTTTCTGGGATATTTGCATGTATGGGCTTGGGTTTATTGTATTTCATGGTTTGATGTTTTAGTTTAAATATTTGCATATATACCCTTGTGCATGATGAATTTGAACATGTGTTGGATTTGATGCGAAATTTACATTGAGTCCCCTATATTCCTAGCACGTGTTAATTTAAGCCCCTGGAATTAGTTTTCTTTGCACTTTGGTCCCTGTGTGCTGTGCCTTTTCTATTGGTTGAATAAAATATCAAATAACTCCAAAACTCTTGAAATTTGGATACGTGGCTCCTGCCATTGTGTAAAAATTTCAATGATTTTTTGGGACATTTTTGTTTTGATTTTCTATTTTTAAATATTCAAAAACCCCCATTGTTGCTACTGTTTCAATTTAAAAACCCACTAAGAATATTAAAAAGCTCCAAAAATTCTAAAAAAAATAGTGTTTGTTTGTTTTGTTGTCTTCTTGCTTCAATTCAATTTTTGCTGCATTTAGACTTATAAAAACCCTAAAAATTGAAAAAAACCTAAAAAAGCTTATAAAAATAATTAAAAAATCTAAAAAATTCAAAAAATACAATTCCTTTGCTGTAGTTTAGTTTTTATTTGTATTTTTTCATAAAATTATCTCCAGATTTTTAGAGGCTATTTTTATATTTTTAAATAGCCTTTCAAATCTGGCAGCACAGTAGCTTTTATTTTCTATCTTATTCTATTTTTATAAAATCAACTAAAAATCATAAAAATTCGAGAAAATTACCAAAAATACCTGAAAATATATAAAATCCAAAAACATTTTTAATACAATTTTCTGAATTATTTTTGAGTGTTTAATAATTCCTTAAGTGTGCCGTTTGTAGCTTTCTTCTACATTTTCTTCATAATTAAAAATCGCAAAAAAAAAATTAAAAACCCATAAAATCCACCAAAAATATTTTCCTCTTTTTATTATGGATTTTTGACTACTTCGTAGGCCTTTGGCCAAACCGTGCTCCTTGAGTTCGACCCTGGTTGTTATACCAGGTTAAATAAAAACAGCGAGACCGCTATTCGAATCCATTGTTTGATTACTCTATTTGGTGGTCTTAGTTTTCTTGTTGAGTCCGACTCGAGGGGTTGAGGTCGCAATGACCCGTGATATTTGTCTCCCTTGGCCTCTTGGTTTTTTCGGCTCATCAGGTGGTGAAGAGGCAGTTTCTTTTGGCTTGGGGTAGCATATGAGGGTAGTACTTCTAGGTGGAACCTCTCTTCTTCTTATAGTGAATGAAGTGCGTCTCAACTTGGTCTGGTGGTGATGAAGTCCAAAGACAGGAGTTGTGGGTTGCAATAAAGCTTCAAAAGAGGGATAGTCTACTGGCTCAAGAGGAAAAAATCCTTATGTATATATGCTGCACCATGTAGATATGTTGTACATATGCACATCAAAAAAATGTGCAAAGAAAGAAAAAGCTCCAAAAAAGTGGTGGGTCTGATTGAAAATAAAATACCCACCGGAGTGTATATAGTCAAATAAAGCAAAGATTATGTTACACATGACCATCTCATGAAGCTTGCAGGGGGAGACTCAGCTACACTGGTTGGGCTCCCAAGGATACATGGCTACACTGGTCATGGTCCATTCTCTTCTTCCCCCTCTTCTTGAGCCGGTTGTACTCGAACTTAGAAGGGAATACCCCGCTCGTCGAGGAAAGAGTTGCTAGACTGAGGCATTAGAGTTACCTTGTTCAGGGGAAGTGTCGCTTTGTCATTTCTGAGGCGGGGAGCTACTATCACTTACACAGTACAAGGAAAGATTCATGGTCATTAGAGTTTGTGTATGTAGACTACATCTGATCTGGAGTATTGAGGAGTCTTGACCATAGATTAGTAGAACTTAGAGGTTGTTGAATTTTAAGCTTAAGTCCAAATAAGGTTCTGACAAACTAATAATCCAAAGGTCCGACTAAGCTCCATATTTCAATTCAATGAAGGAAAGTTTAATAATCAACCTTGATTTCCCTCCTTTTTCTTCTTCTCTCTCTTTTTCAATTCTTTTTCAAATAAGTGTTTGCTAAGGGGCTAGCAAAAGTAATGTATAGGAGATGATGAATCCTCATTCATCACTCTTTATTCTTTTATTTTAGCTAAAAATCTTTGCAAAACACCATGTAGATACTTGTAAATATAATAAGTTACCAAATTGCATGCTTTGTGTAAATATCCATAATTAGCATGTTTTTGTGCAAGAAGTAAAAGAATAAAGAAATAAATAAAAATAAGGAAATATTTAGAATAAATATTGAATGACCTGAACCCAAGAGAGGGCCCAATATGGGCATGATTTCCAAATAAAATAAGTAGAGAGAGATAGAGCCATTCAACCATGTTTATTTTCCTTCTTATTTGTATATATTTTTACTTTTACTTTTATAAAAATAAAAATAAAAATGTGTTTGTATTTATCTATATATATTACTAAAAATAAATTAAGAATGAGAAAAATAAAATAAAATAAAAATAAAATCATTTCTCTCTCCTACCCTTGTACATACCATGTATATATCAATAATTCGTCTATTTATTTTACCCTTGTAAATAAAAAATAAAAATAAAATAAAAATTATTTTATATCCCAAATTTTATGTTGTAAATAAATAAAATATAAAATTGGGGTAATTATACAAAAATAAACTAATAAAAATAAAAATATAAAACACATAGGTATTTTATACATGTATATAATATTATATTATGTATATAACATAATTTATTTTTCAAAAAAATAAAAATTACAAAAAAAATTTGAAAAATAATAAAACAATTTTCATTTTGTAAATATTTTGAAATAAAATAATTTTCTATTTTTAATTTAATTTATAAATAATTTCTATTCTCTGAATCCTAATTGGTCCACGGGGGAACGTTGACCCTCGGTCAACTCCCCCCTGGACCACCCTCTTCGGGATCCTCGTGCCGACCCGATCTTCTCCGAAGTACTCCACATCGATCCGCCCACCATTTTCTTTGATCCAGGGCTCTGATTGTTGAGGAGCAACCCGTGATTCACGCCCGACATTCTCCTTTGGGTTCGCTCCTCGATCCACGCTCTTCACGCCCACCTTCTCGGACCCTTCATCATATAAAGCTTCACTTGGAGCTGCCATTTCACTGATCTTCAACCATTGTCTTCGACTTCAGTGACCTCCATTCTTCTCCTCGAGTGACACGAGCGTAGGGGAGTGTTGCAGCGAGAGCTTGAAGCCCTTAACCCTAGGTCTAGCGAGCCCTCTCGCCGTGCTCCGCCATCCCGTGAGCTTGAGCCTCTGGAAGCGTCATTCCATTGAGACGACGATCCCAGGAGATAGCTGACCTCCAACATAGACGCATTCGACCATCAGGTAACCTCGACAGCATCTAGCTCTCCTTAGATTTCGATTTTTTGATTCACGACCGGAACCCTTCATTGAATCACCTCGCACTCTCCAATCATCCATTCATCATTTCGATTCATCGCTCACCTTCGCTGGACTACTCTCCACGTTCTCCACCCCTCCGTTCCCCCTAGTTCGCCCAGGAATAGGGACATCGGCTCTCCTCCATCGTCGCCTCGCCGGAGAGCTTCGCTCCACCCCACACGTCCACCTATTTCGCCTGTAACCGGGTCGAGGCATTTTGCCCTCGACCCAGCTTTCGTTTTGTGCAGGATTGAAGAAGAACGAGCCTCATCTGGAGGTTCAAACCTTGAAGCACAGGTGCTCCAGGTCTGCTTCGTTGTTGGGGTCCTCCAGGACCTCCCGGTCCCATCGGAGCCTACCATCAGCTACGGACCACCACTAGCCAGCCTTGGAGGAGTCCCCTGGCGTGCGTATCGGTCGGTCGAACTTCGTCGGTGAGCAGTTCATCCGGGATCCTCCCCGGCCGTCCGATCGAACTCTTCCTCCAGATCAATCTCAGCCATCCATCTACGGAGAGCTCGTAGCCGTCTGATCCATCTGAGGATCTGATCTGAAGCATTGATCGTTGAAGGGGTATCATCGAAGCAGAGCTGTCCGATCAGAAATGATATTCCCTCGACCGTGAGATCTAAAATAAAGGGGTAAATTATACTTAGGCCCCTTTACTTTATGCATTTATTTCTTAGTCATGTAAATATTGCCTGTAGTTGTTTTTAATTTGGATAATTTGCACTTTGGACCTTAGGCTTTCATATTCTGCATTTTAGTCCCTCTGTTAGCGTTGCACGTGCTTCGTCACATGACTTTCCGGGACATTTGCGTGTATAGGGCTTGGGTTTAATGCATGTTATGCATTGATATTTTAGTTTCAATATATGCACTTATACCCCTGTGCGTGATGGATTTGAACATGTGCTAAATATAAAGTGAAAATTGCATTAATCTCCCTACATTTTTGGTGCTTGTTATAATTAAGCCCCTAGAACTTACTTTCTTTGCACTTAGGTCCTCATGTGCTATGCATGTTTTATTGGTTGAATAAAATAGCAATTTGACTCCAAATTTCGTGAAATTTGGATAAGTAGCCCCTTCCACTGTGTAAATTTCATTGATTTTTTGGGACATTTTTGTTTTGATTTTCTATTTTTAAAAATTAAAAAACCCTCATTTTTGCTATTGTTTCAATTTAAAAATCAATTAAAAATATTAAAAACTCTCCAAAAATTCTAAAAAAATTACGGTTTGCTTGTTTTTGTGTGTTCTTGCTTCTATCCAAATTTTGTTGCATTTGGACTTATAAAAACCCTAAAAATTGAAAAACCTCAAAAACCTTATAAAAATCATTAAAAATTAAGAAAAAACAAAAAATGCAATTTCTTTTCCAATAGTTAGATTTTTATCTTTATTTCATCATAAAATTATCTCTGAAATTTTATAGGTTGTTTAGTTATTTTTAAATAGCCTTTAGATTCTGGCTGCACATTGATTTCCATTTTTTGTCTTATTTCATTTTTATAAAATAAACTAAAAATTATAAAAATCAGAATGGCGCCGTTGTCGGAGAGCACGACTTAGTAGTCAGTTTTCTTTTTGCGTCTTTTGCGGCTTTTGTGTCTATATTTGTATATATTTTTCATCTCATTTAATCATTATATTTTTATAATAACTTGTGTCTGACACACTTCTTTTACTTTTCTTGCAAGGGCCTGAGGACCAAGGGGGCTTTCTTCGGGAAGCCGACGCAACTGTAGGAGTCAGAGGCGGCTCTTTTCTGCATAGAGCCGCAGGAGAGCGTGAGGAAGGCGAACGGGAGTTCGGGAGCGTTCGGGAGCGTAGATTAGCTATAGTTAGTTTGTTTTCCAGTAGACCTATATAATTGTAATGATACAGGACCAACAGGACACTCGGACTTTTATGGTGATCGTCGGGGCCTGTTTTGCCGAGCACCGGTGTGCTCGGGGGACCTCACCGTGGTTTTCGCCGGTTTTATTTTTATCGTATTTTATACTGCTTATCTGATTTTCGAGGATTTAGCCTTAGATGTAGTATTTTATCTGACTGTGACGTAATTAATTAAGGCCCAACCCTAATTATCTGCCTGCACCTATAGATCGATAATTAGACCTAATTAATTAAATCACAAAGAAAAAGTCGGCTTAATTAGGCTCCAGTCCATGTACCGTGAGGATTCACATACAACACGTGTAGGATCCGTTATGGCGGACACCGAGTGGCTCCCAAGATCGGACTCCGAACTTAGCTTGGTTACCCGGCTACTGTGCTTCGTGTGTAGAATTGCTTCATCTAAGGTCATTTTCCTCGTGCATCATATAGGTAGTTTTATTACTATCTTTACTTTTATGCGTGGATCACCCTGCATGTAGAGAGCTGGAGTCAGGTATCCATTTCTTACTCTGCATGCATCATTGTGTTTGATCGCGCATCGACTTTTTCACCTTCTCCTCCTATTTTCGGACTTAAATAAACAGGAGAACCAACAAATTCGTTAGGCATTGTTTGCTTGAAAAATATCTAAAAAACAAAAACTATAAAATTGGGACTGCTAAACACAATTGACCCTAAGTGATATCTACTTAAAAACCTTTCTTGGGGAGAGTAACCCCCTCCTCCGTTTGGTTTGGATGAGCGAGAGAGTGACCCGCACACTAGGCTAGAGCCACATCCGATTTCCTATCAGACTACCAGTCTTTTATACGGGACAGTCTGTTGGGAGTATTGGATTCCCATCAGCTAGCTTAATCGCTCTGAAAGACTGACTTGATCACCTAAGAAAAATTGACAAGATAATTGATCGATCTGTGCAGGTATGGTGGCCTTCCCTCTCACTATATCCCTCATCTCCTGTCTTAACTCATCCATCTCCCGTATGAAGGTGGCCTGCTGCTCGGAGACAAGGCAGGCTAGATCCTCAAGAGCTGAGTTCTCATAGGCTGGCCCATGAGAACCGGATGGGTGGCCTCTCTGAAAGTGATGCTGTTGCTGCTGGGTAGAGGGATACTGGGGATGATACTGCTGAGGTTGTTGTTGCTACCTCCAAGACCGTCCTTGCTGACAGGGACGAGGACCATGCTGCTGGTAGGACTGTGGCTGCGGATGTGGCTGTGGGAACTGGGGTTGCTGTTGCGGCTGCTGGCTATACTGGCCACCCTGAACTGGAGGCTGCTGCTGGGAACTGGTACCTCCGATCGACCAACGGAATCCAAGATGGTCTCGTTGGATCCCAGGATGAGGTCGGTCATACCAAATCCTGTTGGCATCCATCAATGGCTCCTGCTCGTAAGTGGATGAGGGGAGAACTGCTAGGAGCTGATCTGACTGGTAGACTACCATCTGAGTGTCCTGAGATGGTGGTGGCTGGTAGTACTGCTGCAGCTGCTGGAACGGCTCCGCCTGGACATGGTGAACCTGTCTGGGCTGGCTGGAGTGCTGGGTCGAGCTGCTGCTGCCGTGATCCGCTCGTGACCTGAGACGGGGCTGAGAAGCCATCTGTGCCTCCTGGAGACACATGATATGGGTCTTCAGGTCACACAACGTCTGTGCCATTTGATCTATCTGAGACATGCCCTGCCACTGCTTCTTCTCAATCGACTCAATCCGGTCCAACTTCTCACTGATAATCCCCATGTAAACGGTCGTCGACTCTGCCTGTACTGCAGATGTCGGTGATGTAGATGGACCGACATCAACCCATGCTATCCTCTGATAGGACACGACATGTGGTTGGGACTTCCCCTGAGTGTACAATCGGATCTGAGACATCACTGTGTAGTTCTCTACCATCTCCTCATAGATGGCCCAGACCTTATCCCCATCCTTGGCGAAGTAGGAACCCCCATAGGATACATTGACTAGCCCCTGCAACTCCGGTATAAGCCCGTAAAAGAAACTTTGGACGAGATTGGGCTTGGCTATATAATGGTGGGGACACCAGTCTGTGAGCTCCCTGAATCTATCCCATGCCTCGTGAAATTGCTCGTTGGGGAGCATGGAAAAGTTGCTGATTAGGGCCGTGGCTGCATTGGTTCGGTCGAATGGATAATACTTGTTCAAGTACTCGTTCCGGAGTTGTTCCCATGTAGTGACGTATCTCCCTAGGTGCTTCAACCAGTTGGCTGCTCTGTCTATGAGGGAGAAAGGGAAGTGTTAGACATGTAAGCTCTGGGCGAACCATTCTTACAATAAATGTTACTGTAAAATATATGTTTATCAATAAAAGTTATTGATGTTTCACTCCCTTTCTGAAATTAAATGAATGAATGCACTATAAGGTCCCTCTGTACAATTACGATTATGTAACATGGCCATCTTGATGATCATATAGCTGTTGATTCATTAAATGAATCATAGAGGCTGGTGTTTGGATGAATATCTAAGGAGTTAGATAGAGGACTCATCAAGCATCGTCAAATGATTATTAAGAGAAGATCTCCATCCTGAGTAGGAGATGGCAATCCTTTCTCACATAGACTGATATCCGACCGACCTCTCGATGCAGGTCCTCTGCATTGGAATAGTGATTCGGAGGTGTCAGATTAGTTAGGTC
The DNA here is from genome assembly GCA_037367405.1 of Ottelia alismoides. Lineage (NCBI taxonomy): Eukaryota > Viridiplantae > Streptophyta > Magnoliopsida > Alismatales > Hydrocharitaceae > Ottelia > Ottelia alismoides. Next base: position 125,953 of record JAZKJV010006166.1, on the reverse strand, counting down.
AATGGGTTGACTTAACGAGATCGAGATAACCTAAGTCCTAAGTTGAATGCTGTCACAACATAGGCACACATCCTCTGACCGGAGACAGATGTAGTGCTATATGTCTGAGTATGTACATTTGGCAGACCGATAGGTTGATGGCCTAACCAAGATCTATACACCGGCGAGCTGGTGTACATATAAGGGCAAATGAGGAATACGATCTCTCAAAGGGATCATACAGGTTCAGTTATGAACCGGAAGACATGATCTCACTCATGAGGTATTGGGACCGATCAAATTCCATGTATGGTCGTCGTGCTTTGGAAGCATGACATGAATTTGAAGGTATGATATATGCTTTGGGAAAGCATATGATCGATACCAACTCCCAATGACCAATATTGAGAAACTTTGTGATCAAACCCAGAAGAAGATAGTGTAAAATTGATCTTAATCTTCGGGTTGACCATGGGTCTTCCAGTATGCAGGATGTACAAGTATTGGGAATACCTGACGGTGATATAATCATAAACGATTGTATATCCATGGCGCTTCCATTCCGAGGGAATGATGAAACAGGTCTGGATTTTAGTGACTCCTTTCATTAGAGAAGCAATCTGATTTTAGTCCAAGTGTTGGACATTGGTGTGAATGAGATTCAGACACAATGAGAAGATTAGATTTGCGGTCTTGATTTAATCAAGCATCTATGGGAGGTTCGTAAGATCTGGATTTGAGATAAGATCTCAATATCCAAGTCACTATATGTGGAACAATACAATCGCTCTGTCCTTGTCTCCAAGTATCTGCAGAGAAAGCACGTTATTCTTGAAGGGGTTCAAGAATAATTCATTTCATGAACTTCACATCCAAGCAAGAAGGACTTGATTATTAAATGAGATTTAATTATCAAGCATAATCTGATGAGATTCATATTGTGAGAATGATTATCCAAGATAATTAAATTGGATTTAATTATCAAGGATTAGGGAATGTGGATAATACTATCCATAATATTTGTGTATTATAAATATGATTTATAATATACATATATTGAAGAGAGAGAGAAATTTCGTAAATAGCATTTATTAATTATTAAATGTGGATTGGATTCGCATTTATTAATTAATTGCAAATGTAATTTACAAATTAGTTTGGGTTGTGAATTTGATTCACATATTTTTCAATGGCATGATTGAAATATTCACAAATTAATTTGGAATTAATTTTATGGATAATTATGTGATAATAGTTATTACAAATTATTAAGAGATAATATGATATAATAAAAAGGAGATAATAGCCACCATTGTTGAGGGTGGCGTCACCCATGAAGATCTCATGGGTGACACCCCAATTTTAGGAGGCAACATTATCTCCATTTTATTATCTTGATTAATCTCTTAATTAATTGATTTATGTTAAATTAAATTATGTTGATAATATTGCAACATATATTTAATTTAAATATAAATTAATGTTGTTGGTTTTAGCCAACAACAATCATAGCCATTGATTATTACTTAGAATCCCACGGCCGTTGGATCTGTGTCCCATGGATTGAGATCCATTGGATCCTAAACTAATATAAAAGGAGGGCTAGCCTAGCCTTTCTTGGTACATAATTAAGAGTTGTAGAAGCCTACTACTCTCTCTCTCATTCTCGCCCTCTCTCTTTCTCTTCTCCATCAAGTGGCCGTCCACTTTGTGTAAGGAGAGACTCTCGCCTTCGCCTTCGACGACTCGGGGATCTCCTTCTTCTTTGGGGTGACTTGCTCTAGAGGAAGATGACGGATTTTGTTTGATAAGATCAGGGGATTCATTGCTTGGATCTTCATCGAGGATTGCGGGAGGAACACGTCTCATCACCGCGCCCGTAAGTGCGTTCTTCGTGGATCGAACTTAAGACAGGAGGATCTCTTGTTTGGGATCTCACGATCACAACCACACTCCAAGAGGTATTCCTTATACTTTGTGGTTTGATGAAATGATTCGAGAATTGTTCTCGTGATCATGTGGTTTCATCATTAGATTTAAAAAATTTTAATTTCCGCCGCATCTAGCGACTAGTGCGACTAGTTGCTCCGATTGCATATGATGCGTCGACACGCTTCCGTGATGCGCTTAAGGATTCCCAATATCCTTCAAGTGGTATCAGAGCCTTAGATCTAATAAGGTTTTGGATATGATCCATAGACCTAGGACGACTTGGGTTTGAAAGGGTGGCGAAAGTTTTGTCGCATTTCAATTTCCGCACCTCTGTCTAATTGAAATTTTCAATACTGTTTAAATTATTTAAACACGAAATTTGAAATTAGATTTTGTTCCCCATTAAATAAGGAAATCATAGGATCTGGGTTTACGAAATTTGAATTTCATTTGTTCAAGATATGGCCTTTCAAATATGCATATATTCACTGTTGCGGGAACAACAGATTTAAACGTGATTAATAAGTTAACTACTGTTTTGATCTACCTCGAAATACGTGAATTATCACTTGAATTCTTTAATAAATCAAATTGGTAATTTTAGGAAACTGATTTTGCAATTTTTGGAACTAAATTGATCAAGATAAGTTAATTTTGGTGATTGGGGGTCACTGCTGTACATTGACATCTTTTGATCATGAACCTTGTGATAAGTCATTCAAATATGATGATGAAAATTAATGATTAATTTTCTGAAATTATTAGTGATGAATATTTGTGAAATACTTAAAGAAATAATTATTTCATTGAATGATATTTTCCTAACCATGATGATAAGATAATTAATCTTGATCATTGGTTGATATGAAATCATCAACAAACTTTTTTCATTAAAAACCTTAGTTTATCCTACAATAGTTGTAGGACAAATTTTACATGGAAAACCCTCTTGCTTGAATAGGATTGAGGATTTGTTTAGCAAATCTCCTTATAATATAATCAAAAATTATTTTGATGTATATTGTATGGTATAATTTTGGTTGAAAAACCGATGAGCATCTCAAAGTACATGATGATCTATCTAGTATTATCCTTTCCTGAGGTGGATATGGAGCCTAGTTGGAGAGCATTGGGGTTGCGGGTTGCAACGTATGTGGTCCATCCCACTCTCGTCGGTACTGGCCATGACAGCGGGTATGGACTGGATAATGCCAGAGAAGTCAAAGTGTATTTTTCTAATTATTAAAATTCGAATAATACGTATTTTGAGATTATACCTACTATTCAAGTAATAATCAAGTTTGTTGATTGGTGATTGGATTAATGATTAATTGAATGTGATTAAATTAATTATATCCAATTAACACTCTATTATGAATAGATGTGTATTTCCCTTGGAAGAGTTAGTTATGTGAATATGATTCACGATAATTAATTTTTCAATTTGAATATGAGATGGAGGATCACATAAGTGACATCCATGGTCTCCCGTCAAGGTAAAGGATTCCGTCGCCAGTTGTTGTGTATAGGAGACGCCTGTCCGAAGTGACAGATCCTGTATATGATTTAATTGGATCGGGTTCTTTGCTTCTCGAAAGAGTAAGGTCGTATACGTAGTGACCCCAATATCGGGTCCTCATATTATTGGGGCAATATTGGATTGTGTATAGCGAGTATTAAGCCTGTTGACGGTTGGTTCAATTAACAATGGGTCAACATCATCTTAGGGGTGGTGGGTCCGGGTGTTAAAGACCGAATTGGGAAATGCAATTTGGACTTACAAGGCGGAATGTGTTCCCGCTTCTCTTATTCGAGTGACAGGTTCTCATATTATTGGGATGCGATAAGGATGGAGAGGAGATCCCAGATCTTGCTTGAGATATAGCGGTAAGTGTATCTCTTACTTTGAAAGAAAAATAAGGGAATAATCTTTCAAAGTTGACATGGCAAGACAAATTTGATTTAAAATGCCTTAATCAAATATTTTAAAATGAATATATATATTTATCTATATATTCTAATATAGTGCATTCTTAATTTCAGAAAATGAAGTCCATGAACCCACTTAGCAGGCTCCTGGAGGTCAACTAATTGACCGAACCAAATTATTCGGATTGGATCCGAAATTTGGATCTTGTCCTCTCTGCGGAGCGCATCTGTATGTGCTATTCAAGGACAAGATAACAAACCCTCTGACCGCGGAAGATAAATCATATAATGAGAAATATGATGAAGATCATAATCTGGAAAGGTGTTACATCCTTGGGTTATTGTCCAATGTGCTTCAGAAGCAACATGTGGAAATGAACCATTGCCAAGAGATTATGCTGAATCTGAAGGACATGTTCGGTGACATAAACAGTACACAACGTTACAATGTGATGAAATAGCTTATTTGCTGCAAGATGCAGGAAGGGACCTCTATCAGAGAACACGTACTCAAAATGTTTGGGTACCTCTCTGAGCTGGAAACCCTGGGAGCCTACTTGGATTCTGAAATGCAAGCTGATTTCATTCTCCTGTCGCTCCCTAAGTCTTTCAACAACTTTGTCGTGTCTTACCACATGAACAAAGGCAACTTCACTAACGTTGGGTTGTTAGCTGCATTAAAGTCTGCATAAGACTTCATGAAGAAGGACGACCCCTCTGCTAGTGCAATGGTTGCACAAGTGAGAGGAAAGCGTGGGCGGAAGCAAGGTTCTCGGAAGGGCCCATCCCAGAAGAGAAAGAAGAAGAATCAAGGAGTTGGTTCGTCTTCTAGTGCTTCCACACTGATGACATCGAAAAAGTCCGATGTCTGTCACTACTGCAAGAAGCCGGGGCACTGACGGCGTAATTGCCCAGATTACCTGAAGTCTGCTAACAAAGGTAAAGCCCCAGCAGGTATGAAATCTATTTTCATCATTGGAACTAGCTTTCTCGTTGGACGAGAAGGAAGTTGGGTTATAGATTCTAGTGCTTCTGTTCATGTATGCAATTCGTTGCATTTGTTTCAGGAAACTAGGAATCTGGAGCAAGGGGAGATAATCATCCAGATGGGATCTGATGCAAGTGTTGCAGCAGTCACCATCGGGATGTGCAGAATGTCATTATCTAGTGGTCGAGTCCTAGTACTTAAAGAGTGTCTTTATGTATCTGAAGTCAGGAGGAATTTGATATATGTATGTAAGCTTGTTAGACATGGATACTCCTTCCTGTTCTGTAATAAGTTAGTCATTAATCAATACGATAAATTTATTGCGGAAGGTGTTCTGACTTCTGGTGGACTCTATGAATTGTGCATTGATGAATATGTCATAAATGTCACTACCACTGATAATAAAAACCCTAAGAGATCCAGGGAATGGAAATCATTTGAATACGATTTGGTATCAAAGTCTTGGCCATTTGTCTGTTACTATGATCAATAGATTGATAAAGGATGGACCTTTAGATTTTCTACAGGTTCAATCTTTACCTACCTGTGAACATTGCATTCGAGGTAAAATGACCAGGATGCCTTTCTGTAACAAGGTTACGAGATGCGAAGGTATTCTTGACCTAATACATACTGATGTATACGGTCCCTTCAGTACCACGACTAGAAATGGATATCGATATTATTTGACATTTATTGATGACCATTCGCGATACGGGTTTATCTTCCTACTACGTTATAAATCTGAAACCTTTGAAAAGTTCAAAGAGTTTAAGGCTTTGGTTGAGAACCAAACCGATAGGATGATTAAACGGATTCGATCTGACCGAGGTGGTGAGTACCTCTCAGATGAATTCAAAGAATATCTTAAAGAGAATGGAATTGTCTCCAATCTCACTCCCCATGGAACCTCTTAGTTTCTGAGGATATGAAGTAGAGACTACAATATATATCCTGAACAAGATTCCTAGCAAGTCTGTATCCAAGACTCCTCATGAGCTCTGGTATGGAAACAAACCTAGTGTTAATCACTTAAGGCTTTGGGGACGCTTGGTCCGTGCGAAAAACGTGGATACAAGTAATTTAGAATCTCGCACGCGTGAGTGCTACTTCATTGGGTATGTTAAAGATGCTGTTGGATACCAACTTTTTGACCCTGAGACCCAAAAGGTTTTTATCTCTATTGATGTGAAATTTCTGGAGGATGATTTCCCTAAAGGTCAAGACAGAAATGAAGTAGAGGAACTCATTGAATCCCATGAGGATTCTGAGATTCTTGAACCAGAAACTGAAGAGATAAATAAAGATGAAACACCCATACCTCTTCGAAGGAGTTCGAGGGTGGTTGCACCACCTAAAAGGTATGGATTCCATGTGTCAGGTGAGACTGACATTGATCCTTCTTCATTTGATGAAGCTCTCGCGGATCATGACATGGATAGATGGATGCTAGCAATGAAGTTAGAGATTGAATCCATGCATAAGAATGGTGTATGGACCCTAGAGGATCCACCTAAAGGGGTAAAACCCAATGGGTGTAAATGGATCTTCAAGAGAAAGAGGGGACCTGATGAAAAAGTAGAGACATTCAAGGCACGGCTCGTAGCCAAGAGCTACACACAGAGAGAAGGCATCGACTACGATGAGACGTTCTCTCCTGTGGCTATGTTTAAATCCATCATGACACTGCTAGCTATAGCTGCATATCTTGACTACGACATCTAGCATATGGACGTCAAGACAACTTTCCTCAATGGATACCTCGAGGAGGAAATCTATATGGAGCAGACCCAGGGCTTGATAGTTGAGGATGGAAAAGTATGCAAGCTGAAGAAATCCATTTATGGGCTCAAACAAGCTTCTTGTAGCTGGAACATCAGATTTGATAAAACCATAAAGAGTTATGATTTTGTGCAGAATTCTGATGAACCTTGTGTGTACAAGAAGCTTAGTGAGAGCGCCATTGTGTTCATTGTGCTTTACGTAGATGATATCCTTATCATTGGGAATGATACAGGGATGATGACCAGTGTAAAGGTTTGGCTATCCCATACCTTCGTGATGAAAGATCTTGGAGAAGCCTCTTACAACTTAGGCCTGAAGTTGTTCAGAAACCGAGAAAAGAGAATATTGGGATTATCACAACGTGGATACATCGAGAAGATTCTAGAACGATTCCATATGGATAGTTCAAAGAAAGGATTCCTCACCTTAGGGCATGGTATCCATCTGTCCAAAGGGATGGCTCCTCAAAATGTTGAGGAAAGGAAAGCCATGGCTGGATGCCCATACGCATCAGTTGTAGGATGCTTGATGTATGCTATGATGTGTACTAGGCCAGACATCTGCCATGCAGCAGGAGTGGTAAGTCGTTACCAATTTTGCTATGGAGAGAAACACTGGAATGCAGTAAAGAACACATTCAAATATCTAAGACGGACGCAAGATTACATCTTGGTCTATGGGGATGGTGATCTCCAAGTCTTGGGATATACAGATTTAGACTTCCAGTCGGATATAGATGATCGAAAGTCAACATCAGGGTCTGTATTCCTGTTGAACGGTGGTTGATCAGTGCACATTATACTAGTATAAGAATATACAAATTATATAAAAGAAATCCATTAATGTCCGATACATACACCTCAACATCTCCTAATTCAGATATTATCGATATTGCAAATACAACAAGAAAATCATCTCTAAAAATGCATAATTAAATTAATGACCAAAATTCTCTCTTCATCAACAAAGCCAATTACTCATTCCAAAATAAATTGCATGATCATTAAAATCAATTTGGCTCTACACAATTTTGTTAGTAAGAAATAAAGAGGAAATATTGTGCAAAATTCACATTCTTTATTCCCTCTCCCTTCCCCATACAACACATGGCTCAAAAAGTATTTAAGACCCATCACCTCATCCTTCCCCATGCAACAATTAAACCCTTGCAATAATGATATTTTGGCTTTATTTGCATGGGATGTCTCCCTATAAAATAATGCCTCCCCATTCTCTTCATGCTCTCACTCACGCATTCTTCTCTTCATGCATCCCTCTCCCTCTGCAGGCACGGATGAAGGTCTAATACGTAGTTGCTATGCGCGCCCTCCTCCTTGTGCGCATCCTCGAGTGCAACCACGTACCTCCAGCCACCGTCCAGCTGTTCTCCTCCTCCTCGCGGTTCTCCTTCAGCCCGTAGCAGCCCGTGCATCCACACGCACGGCCATCTCCTCCAGTTCGTAGCAGCCTACACGACTATCTCCTTCCGCGCTGCTGCAACGCTTCTCCTCCTCGACGACCTTCTCTCTCCGGCTCCATACTCGTGTGTGCAATCAGCCCACGCGTCTTCCTCGCACACTCCCATCTCCGCCATCATCGTCATCTTCACTCGGGAATCAAATAGAGAAGCATTTCTTTCCAATCTTATTTGTCGCATGAATTTTTATTATTTTGGTTAGTTGGTTTAAGTTAAATTTGAAGGAACAACTCTTTTTGTGTAAGCTATTGTCAACTCTATTTTTCTTGAAAATATATTCAATGCAAGTTTTATATTTCATCATTTTCTCTTGAAAGCTTCCAAGTAAATCTCATCTTCCCATATTAAATTGTAAATCAACGCCCACTTCCTTACTTAGTTGCACTCATTCCATCATTTGCTTACTCTAAGTTCTAAGAAGTATTTTCACCGTAGATCGCATTCTGTTATAAATTTTCTTTCATCGCAATAGATTTATAAATTGAATCAAGTTTTAAAGAAGAACAAAAAGAGCGAGTTTGCTTAGTCCCTGCGGATACGAACCTCTACTTGCACTATACAACTCATATTTTTTCCAACATGCTTGTAGTTGTAATCTTATTTGTTTGATTGCGGTTTTGCGTGGAACAACAACGACGTGGTAAAATCAACTTTTTAAACCGCATAAAACCGCGTCAACATTTTGGTGCCGTTGCCGGGGACTTGGCAACATTTGCAATTTTTTCTTTACTTTCTACTTGTTTTCAATATTTTAATCCATGTAAGTTTTTATTTCAGGTACTTGAACCTCGAAAAAGGAAAAAAATGAAGAATCCATGCATTTTTTGCAAACTTGTAACTTGTTCTAAGTAAAAAAATCCCCCCTTCTCGGAAAAGCTCGCCATCAACATGACAAAATATTACGGATTTAGCGCCAAAAGTGCAGGCACTGTGAGTTTTCTTTTTCACTTAGGCATTCTAAGATTTATATTTCGTGCATTTGTTTGCGCATCGAATTAAACTGAAAAAATTAAAAAAGAGTTCTTGATTGCATTATCTCTGTGGTCTTCTTCCTCTGATAATCTAATTCATAGACCACCAAAATCGTGTTTGATCATATTAAAAAGATAAGCTTGAAAGTCCATCGCAGTGGCCCGAGCAGAAAGCAGAAAAATTCTGAATGCTTGTTTGATGCACGTGTATGACACAAAAATCACGAGCACATAGAACCCTTGGATAGAGACAAAAATCCCTGGTGCTACGTGGGATTGCAGAGAGAAATCGTAACTCCTCGACGCGTTGGGCACAGGTTCTTGTGGGAAGAGCAGATCTAACGATCTGAGTACCAACCCTGGATCCCCCAACTGGATTAGGACATCGATTTTTCACAATCTTCCACACCCACCTCATCCTTAAGGACTCTAATTTCTCTGAAAACTTTTGTTGAATCACTAAACTAAAATCGAAAAGATAACCGCTTCCGTGGCAATTTTTGTGTGAGTTGGTGAATCAACAAATTGTCTGGTGTATTGTGTTGTATATGCTAGGTCGTATGTCTCTGAAAAATCCATTGCAACAATCTTTAGATTATGACCCTATCCATCTCCTTCGACTGAGAAATCTGAAAATACACCTAACTTAGGAGACATGGGAGCAGAGAAACCGAACACCATGGTCCTCATCTTCCAACAGCTATAACTTTTGAGAGAAGAGAATGCGACAATCCGACATACCATAGCTCCTCTCATCCGACTACCACCCATCAGCATGCGTTATTTCTCTGCAGCAGAGGACACAATCCATTGGGTCCAAAATCACACCAAGCCCAAAAAGCTGATTGAGCCCTTACTAACACAACCAACCTTAGATGTGGATTTTGATGCTTTGACCCAGGCCATTCAGCAATTAGTTGCAACACAACAAAAGTCCAATCAAGCCAATACACCAAGTGAGAGACCCAACATACGTGAACGACCGTTCTTGGCCACTGCCAAGGCACATTTTAACTGTGAAGATGAGAAAGTGGAATTGAAAATCAATGATGAAAATATTCTTGTGGATCATGTCACCCCTACTTCTGGTGACTCTAAAATTGAGGAATGTGGATGGATAGTGAACTGTGTTATTCTTGATGATTTTGCCCCCATCAATCTCAGCAAAGACCCTCTGGAGGTTAGTCTGAACACCTCACAACTCCCTCATAAGGACATGTCTCATCTAGACTCTACACTTGAAGCCCCACCATCTCCTCTCATTGGTCAGAAAATTTTTGAATTAGATGAAACCTGGGAAACACTAAATACTGATCTCAAATTAACTTCAGCCCTGGGTATGCCAAAAATGAAGACATGTTTTGATGATAGCATTGATCCTTCCTCAGACGATTTTGAAAGATTTGAACCTTGGTGTATTAATGATATCGATTGGTCTGATACAAAAGTTGAAATTGAGGATGGCACTTATGTTGAATGGGAAGAAGAAACAGAACGAGATATACCATTTGATGTTGATTCCCGATGTGATTTTTCAATTATGGATAGTACAAATTTAGAGTTGAAATTTGAGGACATATCCGACAATGAGTTGACATACTCATGCACCAAAACTCCCTTCCAACCAACACACGATGATATGCTGAAGATTTTTTGTGATGACTCATTCAAAGATGAAATTTCCATTTCCAATACCCCCACCACAAGGAAAGAAGATCAAATCAATTCAGTCGATGACTATCTGAATACATCTTCTACTACCGAGTCTGATCAGAGTGATTTTCTATTCTCTGATCTTTTTTGGGATGATACCGAGGAACTACTCAAAACAATTGAAGAAAATCATCCATTATCCAATATTCCCCCGCTCCTGGCCTCTAAATCTCCTAATCATATGACTTGGAAGGAATCATCTTTGTGGCTCAAGAAGAGAACTGAAATGAAATTCACAATAGATGCCACCGAGGATAGCCATGATGATTATTTGAGAGAAAATGGTGATTTATCACAATATACAGAGGACCTCATGGAGGAATCAATTCTTGATCATGTAGAGCTCGACTTCAATACATCATATCCGGTCCATGAGCCCTTCACCAGTCCACCCATTTCCCTCCCATCACATCCAATCCAAGATCAAACTGATTCATCTCTCATTCCGATTCATCAACCAATTAATGTCTTCACCGTATTAATGAGAGCACACATTTATCAAATTCATCAACTGCATTCTCACATCTGGGTCAGGATATCCGTATCATATCAAGAGTTTCATTTGGGTTTTCTGAATACAGCTTCTGCACTCACACGCAACACTGGATACTCCTGATAAGCTGAATCGTCGAGTTGGGACGTTAAACCAACAACATTTTGTGGGTCCACACCCATAGGTATCTTTTCCTTTCTTTGTATACTTCTCTTTACTGCATTGCATTAGATAAGTATGGGGGTCCACCTCCACACCTCAAAAAAAAACAAAAGCAAAAAACAAAAATACTTTTCACAATCACTCACCCCTTCTGATCCTCCTTTTATACCTTGTTTTCACCATGAGGACATGGTTTCTGATAAGTATGGGGGGTGTGTCTGCATAGTTTTTGAAAATTGCATACTCTTTCAAAAAACAAAAAAATAAAAAAACTCTTTTGAAAAAAATCCCCTAAAAATATTTTCAAAAGCAAGAAAATAACCAAAAATACATCCTTCCTAGTTTTATCCTATTTTGAGAAATCAGGTCTTCACTGCATAAATCATAGACTAAGGTTGAATTGACCCTAATCCACTTAACTTCATCAGAATTTCAGTAGGCATGAGTTCTTAAGTTTTCTTCAGGTCCATATGGACTTTATTCTCTCAGTTCCACTAACTCTACTGGTGAATGAACTTCTGTATCTAACTAGATCACCTGAGAAACTAGTAGCACTCTTAAATTCTTCAGTGGTTATTAAGCAACTGCACATTGCACTTAGCTTGATTGAGTTTATTTTACGAGATACAATTACAATCTAGTTGAGGTGAGGAGTTGTCCTCTTGGTTGTGCCAATGTTTGAACCTTATCTATAGCTAATGAAGGAACTTGACTCAGGAGCAACATGATCTCTCTAGTCTAAGTATGTCAGCAAATAAGCCAGTATCGTGCCTCCAAAGTCAATATTAAGCCGATACTACCTTTTGATGCCAAAACCCAAGATAAAAACACCACAAAAAGGCATATCACAATACAAATGCCAAAAACCACCAATCATGCAAAGATACGCAAAGCAAAAGCAAAGAACACCACCAAATAACCCTTCTCCACCAAAAAGCCGTTGCAGTAGCCAAATGATGCTACCTAAATTTTTAAAAGAGGCCCAAAGAGGCCCAGGATTATGCTCTGCAAAAGGAAAAGAATGAGAGCAACGGACCAAAGCGGTCTACGGAAAACCCCGAAAGTTAAGTCCCATTTTCCAAAGAATTATGACCTATTTCTTTATGCTGACAAACTTGGGTGAAAAGAGAATATGCATGAATTCATGTGAGGACCGAGGCTATATGAGTAGGGAATCATTCGATACCTTGATAGATTGTGTTGTTAGCTCATTTCTCTTGACTCACAAAAGCTAAAATATCACTAACACTATTTATATCCATTCAAAGTCAAAGAGAATGCTTGTATCTTAGGGATGAGCTGACCTGATCGACCTTCTGAAACCATGTCTGATTTTGTTGGAACTGAGAGGCTGTTGAAACTACAAAACTCGAGTCAAGTCGACAATTCGAACAAATCATTAATCCATTGGTCAACTCTACTGAAGTCCGTGTATTTGTGAGGTTAGGATCTGAAAACTCGAGACTTTGTGGGTATGTCTGCTGCAAACCCTCACCAGATCTATCTTGGCTATTCTCCTTGCCCTTCACTATTGCTTATCTTATTCTTGCTCGGAACTAACAAGATTTAAGTATGGGGGTGTGATCAGTGCATATTATACTAGTATAAGAATATACAAATTATATAAAAGAAATCCATTAATGTCCGATACATACACCTCAACATCACCTAATTCAGATATTATCGATATTTCGAATACAATAAGAAAATCATCTCTAAAAATGCATAATTAAATTAATGACCAAAATTCTCTCTCCATCAACAAAGCCAATTACACATTCAAAAATAAATTGCATGATCATTAAAATCAAGTTGGCTCTACACAATTTTGTTAGTAAGAAATAGAGAGGAAATATTGTGCAAAATTCACATTCTTTATTCCCTCTCCCTTCCCCATACAACACATGGCTCAAAAAGTATTTAAGACCCATCACCTCGTCCTTCCCCATGCAACAATTAAACCCTTGCAATAATGATATTTTGGCTTTATTTGCATGGGACGTCTCCCTATAAAATAATGCCTCCCCATTCTCTTCATGCTCTTACTCACACATTCTTCTCTTCATGCATCCTTCTCCCTCTGCAGGCACGGATGAAGGTCTAATACGTAGCTGCTGTGCGCGCCCTCCTCCTTGTGCACATCCTCGAGTGCAACCGCGTACCTCCAGCCACCGTCCAGCTGTTCTCCTCCTCCTCGCGGTTCTCCTTCAGCCCGTAGCAGCCCGTGCATCCACACGCACGGCCATCTCCTCCAGTTCGTAGCAGCCTACACGGCTATCTCCTTCCGCGCTGCTGCAACGCATCTCCTCCTCGACAACCTTCTCTCTCCGGCTCCATACTTGTGTGTGCAATCAACCCACGCGTCTTCCCCGTACACTCCCATCTCCGCCATCATCGTCATCTTCACTCGGGAATCAAATAGAGAAGCATTTCTTTCCAATCTTATTTGTCGCATGAATTTTTATTATTTTGGTTAGTTGGTTTAAGTTAAATTTGAAGGAACAACTCTTTTTGTGTAAGCTATTGTCAACTCTATTTTTCTTGAAAATATATGCAATGCAAGTTTTATATTTCATCATTCTCTCTTGAAAGCTTCCAAGTAAATCTCATCTTCCCATATTAAATTGTAAATCAACCCCCACTTCCTTACTTAGTTGCACTCATACCATCACTTGCTTACTCTAAGTTCTAAGAAGTATTTTCACCGTAGATCGCATTCTGTTATAAATTTTCTTTCATCGCAATAGATTTATAAATTGAATCAAGTTTTAAAGAAGAACAAAAAGAGCGAGTTTGCTTAGTCCCTACGGATACGAACCTCTACTTGCACTATACAACTCATATTTTTTCCAACATGCTTGTAGTTGTAATCTTATTTGTTTGATTGCGGTTTTGCGTGGAACAACAACGACGTGGTAAAACCAACTTTTTAAACCGCATAAAACCGCGTCAACAGTGGTGCTGTGAGCTGGAGAAGCAAGAAGCAGGACACTACGGCGGATTCAACAACAGAAGCCGAATACATTGCCGCATCAGATGCTGCAAAGGAGGCAGTGTAGTTGCGCAAGTTCATCACGGAGCTTGGCATAGTTTCCTCTGATACTCCCATCTCGTTACTCTGTGATAACACCGGAGCCATTGCCCAAGCAAAGGAAACCAGGTGCCATCAAAAGAGCAAGCATGTGGAAAGGAAATACCACATCATTCGGGAGATTCAAAAGCGTGGTGATATCATCATCACCAAGGTGGCCTCTCCTGACACCATTGCTGATCCTCTTACCAAACCTCTGACACAGAAGGTTTTTGACCAGCATGTAATGAGTATGGGTTTACGGATTGTACCTGAATGGTTCTGAGGGCTAGTGGGAGATTGTTAGACATGTGAGCCCTGGGCGAACCATTCTTACAATAAATGTTATTGTAAAATATATGTTTATCAATAAAAGTTATTGATGTTTCACTTCCTTTCTGAAATTAAATGAATGAATGCACTATAAGGTCCCTCTGTACAATTAGGGTTATGTACCATGGCCATCTTGATGATCATATAGCTGTTGATTCATTAAATGAATCATAGAGGCTGGTGTTTGGATGATTATCTAAGGAGTTAGATAGAGGACTCATCAAGCACCGTCAAATGATTATTAAGAGAAGATCTCCAGCATGAGTAGGAGATGGTAATCCTTTCTCACATAGGCTGATATTTGACTGACATCTCGATGCAGGTCATTTGCATGGGAATAGTGATTCGGAGGTGTCAGATTAGTTAGGTCAATGGGTTGACTTAATGAGATCGAGATAACCTAAGTCCTATGTTGAATACTGTCACAACATAGGCACACATCCTCTGACCGGAGACAGATGTATTTCTATATGTCTGAGTATGTACATTTGGTTGACCGATAGGTTGATGGCCTAACCAAGGTCTATACACCGGCGAGCTGGTGTGCAATACGATCTCTCAAAGGGATCATATAGGTTCACTTATGAACCGGAAGACATGAGCTCACTCATGAGGTATTGGGACCGATCAAATTCCATGCATGGTCGTCGTGCTTTGAAAGCATGACATGAATTTGAAGGTATGATATATGCTTTGGGAAAGCATATGATCGATACAAACTCCCAATGACCAATATTGAGAAACTTTGTGATCAAACCCTGAAGAAGACAGTGTAAAATTGATCTTGATCTTCGGGTTGACCATGGGTCTTCCAGTATGCAGGATGTACAGGTATTGGGAATACCTGAGGGTGATGTGATCATAAACGATTGTATATCCATGACGCTTCCATTCCGAGGGAGTGATGAATCAGGTCTGGATTTTAGTGACTCCTTTCATTAGAGAAGCAATCTGATCTTAGTCCAAGTGTTGGGCATTGGTCTGAATGAGATTCAGATACAATGAGAAGATTAGATTTGCGGTCTTGATTTAATCAAGCATCTATGGAAGGTTCGTAAGATCTGGATTTGAGATAAGATCTCAATATCCAAGTCACTATACGTGGAACAATACAATCGCCCTGTCCTTATCTCCAAGTATCTGCGGAGAAAGCATATTATTCTTGAAGGGGTTCAAGAATAATTCATTTGATGAACTTCATATCCAAGCAAGAAGGACTTGATGATTAAATGAGATTTAATTATCAAGCATAATATGATGAGATTCATATTGTGAGAATGATTATCCAAGATAATTAAATGGGATTTAATTATCAAGGATTAGAGAATGTGGATAATACTATCCATAATATTTGTGTATTATAAATATGATTTACAATATACATATATTGAAGAGAGAGAAATTTTGTAAATAGCATTTGTTAATTATTAAATGTGGATTGGATTCGCATTTATTAGTTAATTGGAAATGTAATTTACAAATTAGTTTGGATTGTGAATTTGATTCACATATTTTTCAATGGCATGATTGAAATATTCACAAATTAATTTGGAATTAATTTTGTGGATAATTATGTGATAATAGTTATTACAAATTATTACGAGATAATATGATATAATAAAAAGGAGATAATAGCCACCATTGTTGAGGTGGCGTCACCCATGAAAAAGTCATGGGTGACGCCCCAATTTTAGGAGGCAACATTATCTCCATTTTATTATCTTGATTAATCTCTTAATTAATTGATTTATGTTAAATTAAATTATGTTGATAATGTTGCAACATATATTTAATTTAAATATAAATTAATGTTGTTGGTTTTAGCCAATAACAATCATGGCCATTGATTATTACATAGAATCCCATGGCCGTTGGATCTGTGTCCCATGGATTGAGATCCATTGGATCCTAAACTAATATAAAAGGAGGGCTAGCCTAGCCTTTCTTGGTACATAATTAAGAGTTGCAGAAGCCTACTACTCTCTCTCTCTCTCATTCTCACCCTCTCTCTTTCTCTTCTCCATCAAGTGGACGTCCACTTTGTGTTGAGAAGGAGAGACTCTCACCTTCGCCTTCGACGACTCGGGGATCTCCTTCTTCTTGGGGGCGAGTTGCTCTAGAGGAAGATGACGGATTTTGTTTGACAAAATCAGGGGATTCATTGCTTGGATCTTCATCGAGGATTGCGGAAGGAACGCGTCTCATCATCACGCCTACAAGTGCGTTCTTCGTGGATCGGAATTAAGACAGGAGGATCTCTTGTTTGGGATCTCACGATCACAACCACGCTCCAAGAGGTATTCCTTATACTTTGTGGTTTGATGAAACGATTCGAGAATTGTTCTCGTGATCATGTGATTTCATCATTAGATTTAAAAAATATTAATTTCCGCCGCATCTAGCAACTAGTACGACTAGTTGCTCCAATTGCATATGATGCGATCGACACGCTTCCGTGATGCGCTTAAGGATTCCCAATATCCTTCAAGAAGGCCATCATCCGGATGGTATCCTCATCCACGAGGCAATCGTGGACAGTACTGGAGATCATCTCAAACTCTTGGAGATGGAGATGAGGCTCCTCTGTGGCAAGTCCGTGGAAGCGGGGTAAAAGCTGAATAGTTTGAGGTGGAAACTTGAAATCTCCCGCAATGTTCGTCGGCCGGCAACACTATCCATATGTGGGTCAGAGTTGCACAAGGGTTGCGCAACTCCCTCATCGGTCGTGCAGGTGTTGCTGGCTGTGCAGGCTCCTCATGCTGTCCTCCCTATGGAATCTCTGGTCCTCTGCCTCCACCGGCTCTGGGCTGCTCTCTATCAGCTCTCAACTGCTCCATCTCTCTGCGCATATCCACCATGAAAGCCCCCTGGTCTCTGATCTGATGCTGCATGGTCTCCAGAGAGGCTAACAGGGTGTTGTTGATGGCACCATGATCCTATACATACGTCTGTGTCCTGCTAGGTCTATCGGTGCGCTCCTCACTGCTGGCCATGGTCTCTACAAAGGTAAAAGACCCAAACTCAGGTGCCGATAAATCATCAACTATCTGTTGCGGTCTCTGCTCGGGCACCTCAGGACTGGTAGAAGGGTGGTCGAGGGGGAACCGGGCGGAGTCAAACTCGGGTTCGAAGAGCGGGTCTCGGCTCTCACGAACCAACCTAGATGAGCAGGCTGGAGTGCTCGAAAGCGGTGCAGCCAGAGGCTGCCTAAGGGATCTCCTGCCCATCATCTCGATGTAGCGAGTAAGGCGGATGAGATCTGAAAACACACAAGATTAGAAAGAAAACCCCCAATTCACCTACTCACGCATAATTGATGACCGTAAAGGCTCAGTCGTTTATCTCGTCAATTTTATTGGGTGATAAAACAACCTTTCAGAGCGATTAAGCGAGCTGGTAGTAACCCAATGCTCCTAACAGGTTGTCCCATATAAAAGGGCGATAGTCTGCCAAGAGTTCGGGTATGTCTCTATCCTAGTGCGCGGATCACTCTCTCGCTCATCAAAACCATACAATGAGGGCATTACTCTCCCAAGACAGATTTTTAAGTGAGGTGTCTTTTAAGATCAAGTGAGTTTAACAGTCCCAATTTTATAGTTTTTATTTTTTTAAGATGTTTTTCAAGCAAACAACGCTTAATGAATTTTAAGTTCTCCTGATTATTTTAAGTCCAAAATAGGGGGAGAAAGCGAAAAAGCTGATGCGCTCAAACACAATGATGCATGCAGAGTAAGAAATGCGTATATGACTCTAACTCTCTACATGCAGGGTGATCCACGCATAAAATAAAGACTGAAATTAAACTACCTATATGATGCAAGAAGAAATCGGCCTTAGACGAAGCCATTTCTACACGAAGCACAATAGCTAGCTAATCAGACTAAGTCTGAAGTCTGATCTTGGGAACCACTCGGTGCCCGCCACAACGGGTCCTACGCGCGCTGTATGTGGTTCCTCACGACACGTGGATTCTATCCTAATTAAACTAACTTTTTCTTTGTGAGTTAATTAATTAGGTCTAATGATCGATCTGTAGGAGCAGGTAGATAATTAGGGTTGGACCTTAATAAATTAAGTCACAGTCAAAGAAAATCCTAAGTTTAGGGGACAAAACTTTCGAAAATTAGATAGACAGTAAAGAAATAGGTGGAAAACAAAACCGACGAAAAATCCGCATTGAGGTCCCTCGAGCACACCGGTGCTTGGCGAAACAGACCCGAAACAATCACCAAGTCTAAGAGTCCAGTGTTTGTCCTGTATTATTACAATAATAGTGCAGAAATAAATCTAAGCTAAACTACACTAAAGCTCCCAAACTTCTGCTCTTCCTCTCATATGCTCTCCTGCGGCTCGATGTAGAAATGATCCACCTCCAAGTCACGCGCGTGCCTTGGCTCTTCGAAGATCGTCGCCCTTGCTCGTTTGATCCTCGCAAGAAATGCAGAACAAAAATTAAGAAAAGAAATCACACAAGAAATCAATACACAGTTATTCAAAATATATAAGAAAATCAAGCAAAGAAATCACACAAGGAAACTGACTACTAAGTCATGCTCCCCGGCAATGACGCCATTCTAATGGCCACAAAACTTCAGTTACTCGGGTTAAGGTATAAGTCAATGTTGTTGTGACCCGAATAAAGAAGCTAAGCCAACGAGAAAAATAGACCATCAAATTAAAGATCAAACAAGCAATGTGGCAAGCGGTCTTGCTATTTATTTTAAGTTGGTATAGCTACCCGGGTCGAACACAAGGAGCACGATATGCAAAAGCTACGAAGTAATCGGGAATCCAAAAATAACAAGAAATGGTGGTTTTTATAGTTTTAAATTTTTTTGTAATTTTTAATATTAAGAAAAAGTGTAAAAAGGTGAAAAACCGGCACTTAATCAATTATTCAAAGCACCAAAAATACTCAAAAATTCATGCTAAAAATATTTTTGGGTTTTTAAATATTCAGATGTTTTTGTGAATTTTAGGGGATTTTTCTGATTTTTAATGAATTTTCTAAAAATGAAACAAGGCCAAAAACAATAAACAGTGTACAACTGAGATCTAAAGGCAAGTTAAAATTATTTAAAAGCCTTTAAAATCTCGATAACAATTTTATGACAAACAAGAAATAGAAACCTAACTATAGGAAGTGAAAATACAATTTTTTTGATTTTTTTATGAATTTTTACTGATTTTTCTAAGATTTTAGTCTTTTTCAATTTTTATGGTTTTTATAAGTAGAAATGCAACCAAAATTGGATCGAAGTGAAAACAACACAAAAAACACGTAAACAATGATTTTTTAGAATTTTTAAGGGTTTTTATTATTTTTCATTGATTTTCTAAAACAAACAGGAGCTATTTTTGTGGTTTTTGAATTTTTAAAAATAATAAATGAAAACCAAATAAAAACCAAAAATTCAGATAAATTCCTACACCATGGCAGGAGCCATGTGTCAAAATTTCATGATGTTTGGACAATGTTTGATATTTATTACAACAAAAATCAAACACACAACATACATGGACTGATTTGCAACAAAAACATGTTCCTGGACCAAACAATAACAAACATAAAAAGTATGAGGCCATGTCTGCAATTTTCACCCAAATATCGGCACATGTCCAAAATCAGTACGCACAAGGGTATGAATGCAAATACTGAAACTATAGCTTCAAAGCATAACATAGAATAAATCCATGATAGTACATGCAATTAACCCACAAATACACGTGATGACGCACGTGCAACCACACAAGAATGACTAAAATGCAAATAAAGAAAATTGCAGGGGCACAGATGCAAAAAGGTCCTCTGTAAACTTTTTATTTTACAGACTAACTAATAAAAGAAAATAACTGCAGGGATGACGGAGCAAATTACCCTTACAGCACGTGCGATGCGCGTGGAGCGGACAAGTGGCGTGCTCTGAATGGACAAAGACGTGCGGCTCTGGCGTGTGCAGCTAGCAGATCCAACGACCCTTAGGAGGAGCGAACGTGGGCTGTACGGGGCCGTTAGATGTCAGATCTAACGGTCTGACAGCTTCAGTGAAGGGACGATGAAGATGGAATCTGGGCGAAGGCGTCGATCCAACGACAGGGGAAGGATCTGGATGTACTCCGCCTGGGCGGAGTTCACCAGAGCACCGGCGATGATCCGGCACTCCGATGAACGATCACACGACGATGAACGACTCGCAAGGCTCCTCCACGTCGGGTGCGTCAGTCGGATGGGCTCGCCACTATCGGATCTCCTGGATGGTGGCTGGACCTGGACGAGCTCCGGCGAAGAGGGGTGAAGGCGATCTGGGGCATATCCACACGTGCGAAGGCCTGCAGAGTAAAGCTCTAACTTGAAGCTAGGCTCCAGCCAAGGTTATTTGACCTAAGACAAAGGGGAAGCGGCGACGAATGGAATGGGAATTCCGACGAAGCGACAGAGGGAACCTCAAGCCTAGTCTCGGCTCGGTTAACCAAGATTTGGATGATCAGAGTGTGTAGGAAGGGTGACGGTGAGCTGGTGTATCTATCAGAATGGATGAGGGTGATCGATGAGGCTCCGACCGACGGGTCTGAGCTGGCGGAGCAGCGGAGCGATGGAGATGAAAGTTTCGATCGATACAGGAGCTTAAGACTATAAGATGGATACCTGAAGGTCCTAAGTCAATCCTGAGCTCCATGGGGTGCTGTCGAAGGGGTTATGGCCTCGACCAAGCTGCGAGGGGCAAGGGAGGCTTCTTGCGGTGGTTCTTCGACCACGAAGCTTGAGCATCGGCTGCAGCGATCCTCTCCGATCACGAAGGGCCTCCTCCGATTGTTGTCACCAAGGGGAAGGGTTCTAGGGTCTCAAGGGAGTGTGTGGCACACGGTCATAGGGATGCGAATGAAGACTTTATAGGGCGTCCCAGGTGGCTGGAAAGATCGGGCGAGGGTACGCGAACCGAGGGTGATCCACCACTTCCTAGGGATCCACGAGGGTCACCGATCCACCAAGGAGAAGCGGACGCCGAAGTTAGGGCATGAGTGAGCAGGATCCAATCGAGAAAAATGGAAGAAGACCGGGCGCAAATTGGATCCACGTGCAAGAGGGTCCGGGAGGGATAGTTGATCGGGGTCAACATCCCTCCTGGACCAATCATAAAAAAGCTTGGTCAAAAAGAATTGGAAAATAGATAAAAAAATAGAAAATAATTTTAAATTTAAAAATGTTCAAAATGAAAAATATTTATTATTTTCAAACTATTTTTTTGTAATTTTTAATTATTTTTATGAAAAATAAATTATGCTTTATACATTATATTATTATGTATAGGTATAAGATACTATGTATTTTATATAATTATTTTTATTTCTTTATTTTTATACAAATATCAAATTTTATATTTTATTTATTTACAACATATTATTTGGAGTGTAAAATAAATTTTATTCAATTTTTGTTAGTTTATTTACAAGTGTATAATAAATAGGTATATGATACATATGTACATGTACTATGTACAAGGTGAGAGAGAAAGAATTTTGTTTTTATTTTATTTTATAATTTTTGTTTTATTTTTATAAATATATACAAGGTAATATAAACATATTTTTATTTTTATTTTTATAAACTATATGCATAGGAAGGGGTATGTTCAAGGTAAAGTGGCCCTATCTCTCTCTACTTATTTTATCTAGCGATCAGGTCCATTTTGGACCCTCTCTTGGGTTCAGGTCTCTCAATATTTATTCTAAATATTTCCTTCTTTTTCTTTTATTCTTTATTCTTTTTTTTGCACGAATACATGCTAATTATTGAATATCAACAAATGCATGCTTATTGGTAATTTATTGTATTTACAGCTATGTACATGATGCTTTGCCAAGATATTTATCTAAAATAAAAGAATAAAGAGTGATGAACGTGGATTCATCAGTAGTTAATTAAGTAATTAAATGGATAGTTAAGTAATTAAATGGATAATTAAGTAATTAAATAAATAATTAAGTATATAATTACATATATAATTACATAATTAATTATTTCATTAATAATAAAAGTAAAATAAATAAATATATAAATTTAATTATTATAATAATAATACAAATTACGGTATATTGTACAATATACCAATACGATCCTGAAAACTACATTTTGCATATTAACTCCAATTTTAGCAAAACCACTATCATTTTGTAGGTAATTTAATAATATGAATTTTAAAACTGAGCTTGCCCAATTCAAAGTTCGTATGGTCGAGTTATGAGGTCCAGGAAATTTAGGTACTGGTTTTGTGGCTTCGACTTTTATTAGTATTTTGACTTAATTATATTTTTATATACATTTTAAAAGATTTTAGGAAAAGAAATTAAGTTAATCAGGTTTACGGTTAATTAATTAAAAATCCGAGAAGATTCTACATATAGTACATATAAACAACGGGTCCCAAATGCGAAAACTCATCCGATTTATTCTAATAATTTTTAATATTTTTAATAAATAGTATTAAGTATAAAATGGATTTTAAAAGTGAGTTTGGTTCGTTTGGAATTTTTTTATAAATAGTTATGAACCTCATAAGTTGGCTTTTGCGGCTTTTTCGGTCCATGCCAGTTAATTTATTTCTGTGACGAATTATTTTTTTTTGATATTTTTATAAAATCATATATATATTGTGATCAATTTTTATAAAACTAGTTATTTGGTTAGGAATTGTCTAAGTGGTAAATAAAATAGGTGAAGTTTTTACAACGTGAAAATGGATAAACTATATTATTGGTCTTGATTTTCTAGGTATTTTTATAGGTTATGATCCTTATCTCCCTCTACTTATTTATTTTATCGACCTGGTCAATATTGACCTGGTTTTAGGGTTAGGATCAGTATGTATATATTTTATATCTTCAACTTCTTTTCTTTTATTTTTCTTTTCATCTTTATTCTTTAATTTTGGGTAAAACAAGTGTTAATTATATAATATTAATATTTATGGTTAGAATGATAATTAGTTGGAATTAGTGATTATTTACATGCATTTTACCAAGGATTTTAGTCAAAATAAAAGAATAAAGATGATGAATCACGGATTCATCATTCATCTATGGGCGATGGGGCTCGGAGTCCTCACGAAGTCAAGGCTACGTGTAGCGCAACATCATTTAGAGGATGGTGCTGTGGAGGGGCTTGCCGTGGTTGATGGGAACCTAAGGGTGCCACAATAGCATCATAGGTGGATGAGGGTCTCAGCGACGCCATGGTAACGACGATGATGGGATCTCTACATGGGATTGGGATTTGGTGGTGCGTTGTAACATGATGCATATGAGAGTTTCTAATAGGGATCTGTCGAGGTGGCAAGTTGTAGATCACACGCAGGGGGATCAATCACGACCTTTGTTTCTGCAGCTGATACCGATGGAGTCACGACGAGGAGTGGAGGAGCTTGGAGAGACGAAGTCGGAGGCGGAGGAGGGGATCGACTGGTGTCGGAAGGAGAAACATCCAGGGTTTCGGTAGGAAGGTGACAACATTGGAGGGAAACGGGGAAAGGCTTCACGATGGCTTGTGTGATTCCTTAGAAAAGTCGAGGGCAGAAATGGAATGACAATTGAGGACTGACGATAAGTAAAATTGGAAAGAGTAAAAGTCGAATTTGCCTGTTGAAAATTAATGACTTGACGTGCTTTAATATATAGTAATAGAAATGGATGCTTTTGAGAGGGTTGAATACTGGGCATGGGCCCTAGCTAGCCAGCCCAATGGCCTGCTAAATCCGACCCACCAATTTTGTGTTGGATTTGAGCTTGGTCTCAAAGGTTTGGAAAATTATTATTCTTGTCCTAGTCCATAGCCTATTTATTTTTATGGGCTTGGGCATGGACCTTGCTCATCCAATGAGAGCCCAACCCATTGCCCATCCAATCTTTAAGTTCTTTGTACTTTGTGGTTGTCCCTCCTAAACCTACGATTTTAGATTGAGGTAGGATGTATGGAACTAGATAACTAGAAACACCATCGTTGCATGGATTTGCAAGGGTCACTTCAAGAATTTGTATAGGGAATACGTACAACAATTAAAATCATAAGAACATAATTTTTATAATGGTTTCTCCGCAACTAGCTTTGAGATATGATTCATCCGACTATTTCATTATAATTCTTATATGCAATTAAAGGGAGCGGAAGAAGAAGTGGCTTCCTCACATTTGAGGAGAGCAAGATAATTGAATGAGTTTCAGGGTTCCCCCCCTTATTTTTATATAGGAGGAAAGAATGAAAAGTACAACATAGGAGTTATCTTCTTACTAAATTCTTAATTGATTCAAAAGATGATGATTGACAATGTGATTGATCATAGCAATCAAAAACAAATCTGTTGTTGACTTATGGGACACGTTTGGACCTTTTATCTTTTGTGAAATAACATCAAATTTTATGTAATTCATCGGATCAGTTTATGTCTGACTCTCATTCAACCTCGGTATTTTGGTTGGTTTCTCGGTCAACTGCTTGATGTTAGCAACTAGGTTGTAAGTACTAACGACTTAGTTAGATGATAGGCTACTCAACCAATTGCTTACAGATCAACATCTTGTCTAGCTATTCGATTTCTCAACCAACTACTTCTTGCTTAATCAGTTACTAAATTGATCGACAAACTGTTCAGTTAGTTCACTCTGTTCTCAGTTAAGACTGGCTCATTTTTTTGTTCATGTGCTTGATTACCTAATCAGTTGCTAGGTTGATTGATAAACTACTTGATCGTACTTTATCAACCTTAGTTCTGGCCATGCCCAACTTCCGGTATGGTCATAGTCTATTTTCTCTATACGTGCTCAGATTTTTTTATTTAAAGGTGATGTGTGGCAATGAGATTTTATACCTCATCATTTAGCCCTAATCTTTTAACCGCTCATGTCGATGGCTAGGAGAGCCGTCAAAGAAGCCATGTGGTAGTTGTGTTACGCATTGCCCCCACTTTATTAAACAGATCGTATGATGCAAAAAAATATAGCCACTCATTCCCTAATCTTTGTAAAGATGGTTACTTTTGCTTTGAGTTACTTTAGGTCAACTTTGCTCTGTGATAGCCTTAGGTCAAATGGTGGCCGATCAAGGTTCATTTTGTTTTTCTTGGAATATAAAGTGATTAAAAAAAACATATGCACGGATCATGTTGGCCTAATTGTATCAATACCATATATGTGATTAACCTCAACGATGTTGTAGTGTAAATAATTATCCTACCACACGGATGGTCAAGACACAGGTGATTGCTTCTTGTGATTGATGCAAGATTTTTACCAAGTGACAAGAATGATTTTTTACCCCATCATTTTTTTAAGGAAAAAGGGTGTCACACCGTGAAGGAGGACACCCAAAAACTTATATTCACAAGTTAAGTACAAAGGTTACAATGACCAAGACTCATATAGGAGTCTGGAATGATCTATTACATTTTCAATATAACATCTTTCCCCGCAAAAAATAGTTCCATTCCTTGCCAATCAAATTGCCCACAAAATTGATGCCGCATTTTGCTTCTCAGCGATGGTGCACGTCCCCGAATGACCAATGGACTCCCAAAACTCTCTAATCCCTAAAGGTGCAACAACAGGTAAATTGACCCCTGCCCAAATCTGCCTCGATGAAGAACAAATAAAAAATAGATGATTAGCATCCTCCACCTCCTCTCCACACCACATGCATGAGATGCTAGCCCCAAAGGGCCTGGCCCTCCAAGCGCCGATCATCACCCGCTCTCTCCCGAACAACCAGAGAAAAACTTTCACTCTTTTAGGAATCCTCCAAGACCAGATTTGCCCTAAGCTTGGTATCGCAATTCCCAGATCAAGGACGATGGAAGCATATAAAACTTTGTGTGCTTTCTTCACACTAAAAGCACCATCAAACCATCTCCAATAATTAGCTGCTTCACCATCCCTCAGCATAGGATCTAGATGTGGAGAAATCTGTGGAAGCACCGAGCACAGTCCACGCCAAAAATTTGAAGGTTTCACCCTTCTACAAGGACGCCATTCCAGGTTTTCAGTCACACCATAGATCATCCTCAGAAGCGTACAAAGTGTATATGAACCATCACCCCAAATACGAATGATCAATTTCGCCAGGAGGGCCTTGTTCATCGCCTCAAGGTTTAAAACTCCCTAACCACCACCGGCCTTGGTAAGCGTCATAGCCCCCCAAGAAACAAGCGGAGTGCCAGCCCAAAAGAATTTGCGCATCAGAGTCTCCAGTCGTCCTCGAATCATAACTGGGAGCAAGCGAGAAGATAGAAAAAAAATATAGGTATCGCACAAAGTACAGACCTCAAGAGCACCAAACATCCACCTCGTGATAAGCAGGAAGCACACCATCCCACAAGCTTGCTCGCAAGTCTCTCAACCACAGGAGACCAGTCTGATTGCCTCAAACACCCATCTACCACAGGTAACCCTAAATAGGTGAAAGGGAGAGTCCCACGCCGCGAACGTAGGAAAGCACCACAAGCCTCGATCTCGCCCTCTGCAAGACCAAAGGGGATAAAAACTGATTTCTCCTCGTTGAGCTTCAGCCCTGACACTTTCCCAAATAGCTCCAAAACTACAGCAATTCGCTCAGCTTCATGAGAACCACCTTCCACAAATAGGACCGTGTCGTCAGCATACTGCAGTAATGGGATAGATAAACCATTTAAAGTATAACCCTTGAAGAAGTTTCCCTCCACCGCACGAGTCACCATCCTTGACAATGCATCTGCCACAATAACAAAAAGAAGAGGAGCTAGCGGGCAACCCTGCCTAACCCCCCTTTGAGGCTGAAAAAACCCCCTCCTGTCTATCATTAATTAGCACCGAGCACGAAGTTGTCGTCACACACCTCTTCATCCAGGAGATCCACTCATCTGGGAAGCCACGTCTGGAAAGAGATGTCCAGATGAATTTCCAGCTAACGCAGTCATACGCTTTGGAGAATTCAATCTTCAAAAGAAAACCATCGACCCTCCTTCTTTTCCAATCTACAACAATTTCTGAAGAAATGACCACACCATCCATCATAAGCCTGCCAGGGACAAAAGCCGTCTGCGAATCATTGATAATGTTACTTAGAACTACACGCAGTCTATTCGCAAGCACTTTCCCAACAATGAGGTAGATGGCATTTGAAAGGGCAATAGGCTTGTAGTCCTCAATTCGATCCATCACCTCCCTCTTAGGCAGGAGGAAAATTAAAGAACGATTTAGCCGATCAAAACCACGATTCTCTCCTCTCAGCTCCTCCACCACAGCCAGCACATCCTGTCCCACTAAGTCCCAGAACTCATGGAAGAAGAAAACCGGAAATCCATCTGGCCCCGGAGAGCCATCCGCATTCAAATCAAGCACAGTCGCATAAACCTCCCGAAGAGTGAATAGGGAAATCCACTGAGCCGCCTGGGCCTGAGAAACCTGAGGTACCTCTCTGTCATACCAACGAACCCCACCGAGGTGGTCCCTCCTACTCATCTCCCTGAAATGCTCAACCACTGTAGTCCCGATTTCCCTTTATCTATCAACACGTACTCCCCTAATCTCCAAAGAATGGATGAAATTTCGTCGTCTCCTTCCATTTTCCACAACATGCAAAAATCTCGTATTTGCGTCGCCCTCCCTTAACCAAGCTTGGCACGAACGCTATCTCTACTCAACCTCTCTTTTCTCGTCCTCCTCTAGTAACACCCTGTGTTGGACAGACCTCGTCAGCTTCTCCTCCTCAGATAGATCCCTTGTATCTTCAATTCTATCAAGTCTAGCCACTTCTGCCTGAGCCAGATCTCTTCTCTCATTACAACGCATTCTGAGCTCCCTACGGAACGTCATCAACATCGACCTAACTGCTTTCAAATGAGCCGCCATATCTCTGGAAGCCGAACCACAAGAATCAACCTCTCTCCAGCACTGGGCAACACGAACCCTGAGGTCCTCCTCCAAGAGCCAAGAGCGCTCGAACCGAAAGATGCTGCCCAACCGAGTCGACTCACTAGAGTCCAAAAAGATACGTATGATCAGAATGACAACACGGCAAGGAGCTAGTACACGCCAACGGAAAGGCCTCCAGTAACTCCATCGAACAAAGAAACCAATCCAGCCTAGATCTTGAGGAAGTATTTCGCCTTATATAACGTGAGTTCAAAGCATCAAATACTTCCAAGGAGTGCCCCTCAACAAACTCCCTGAAAGCAGGCGAGCCAGGATCCAATCCTCCCCGATCTCGAGGACGATCCGAGGATAATAAGGTTACATTGAAATCACCACCAATGAGCCAAGGAAGGTCCTCATACCTCATCCGCGCTAGACAAAGCTCCTCCCAAAGACCCAAACTAGCATGCGCACCTGAAGGACCATATACTGCAGAAAAAAGAAAGCGGACACCATCGGTCCTACGCACCAGAACGACCGACAATGAGAGTTGACCCTCCACCGAATCACGCAACTCCAGGGAGTCACCATTCCAGCCAACAAGGATACATCCTGAAGCACCGATTGAAGGGACTGCTATGAATTTAGAAAGCCTAACCCCGGACAACGATCTCCACCGAGGAAGGTTCCACGTCTCCATCTTCGTCTCTTGCAAGCATACCACATCCGCTCGCCACTCATCTATCAAAGAACTGACAGCTCGTCTCTTGTCTAGCTGCCCCAAGCCACAAACATTCCACGAGACAATCTTCATTTATCAACAAAGGGGGTATCTTCCGCCAACTCCACTCGAATACATTAAGCCACTTGTTGTCGCAAACAATCCACTGACCTCTTTTTACCCCATCGTTGTAGTATGGAAAATATTTCGATTAAAATAATTAATAAATATGCAAAGTAAATGTAGGTGATGTTTCTTTTACTTGAGCAATTCACAGGGTCGAACTCAAGGAGGCAGACTCACTAAAACTAATCAGGTCCTCAAACTAGGTATGTAGTCCGCTTATCTCAATGCAAACTACGCGTTTTATGAATTTCCAAGTATTTCTATTTTTTATTTTAGAATTTTAGTTTTCCTATTTTCAACTTTTGAAATTTTTGACAAGGATAATAAAAAGAAAAAAACAAAATATTTATAATATAAATAATTAGAGATAAGAAGGAAACGATACAAATTTAGAAAAAGAGGTTATAAAAAATATAATAACATGAACATAAAATATTTTTATGATTTTTATATTTGTATTTTTTGGAAATTATAAATAAATAAAAACAAAAAATAATTTCTGAATTTAAATTATAATTAATATAATGGAACTTTGGAAAATAGTTTTGGCTCAAAAATAATGGATAAAAATCTAAGTGTATTTCCCCCCCAAAAATCTCACTTTTTGTATTTTGATTTTATATTATTTTTATGTTTTTTCAAAGTTTATTTGTTTTTTAGATAGTAGAAACAATATCTCTTAGTGATTTTTGGATATTTAAACTACAAGATAAGATACATTTATTATGAGTTTTTTATAATTTTGGGAAGTAATACAAATAAATAAGATTAAAACAAGAAAGAATGCTCAAAAGGAGTTTTTTTCTTTTAATAAATATCAAATAATAATTAAAATTCATATTTTAAATGATAGAGAATTTAAAGTTCTACAAAGGACATTTGTAATTACAATAAATATTTAATAAAGCACTCTAAATAAATACCACAAGCCAACACCTTAACATGACTTATTCAACCACTTTGATGTTAAAAAGTCAGCCAGATTTTAGCTTTTAGAGAAAGATTGCTCTCTCTTTCTCAAACTATAGATCTTTTTTTGATAATTACTTGATGATGTTGGTAGTGTCATCAATGTAATTATTATATCTACAAACCTTTGCATATTATGGACATGGTACTAAGATGGGTGTCCTCTATGCCATCATGTATAATGCTGATCCTGTCTTCTATGATATAACTCTTTAGATCAACAACTGTATGATGTCATATGGTTATGGTACATAACCTTCATAGTACATTGGATCTTATTGATGTAAATTTAATTACGTATAATATTCCTCATATAATGGAATGAGATAATTCAAAATAACATTTATTGCAATATGGCTCGCCATGAACTCACATGTGCAATAGTTGTGTTCTGTAATAAGAAGGGAATGAGTTGAAGGGAGAGGGGTATCCTCCAATCATAGTGGAGTATGGTCAAACACGGGCAAGAGAGAGAAGTGAATGGCCAGGGCGTCAAAGGTGGTCCACATGGACCAATAGAAAAAAGAATAAACAATAAACAATAAAGAAAAAAAATGCATGAAATAAAATTGTAAATAAAAAATTTAAACAATGAACTTTTTTCGATTTTTTGTAGTTTTTTACAGGTATAAAATACCTTTTTCAATTTTATTTAATTTTATTGATAATAATACCAGATTATATTTTATACTAACATTTACATAATATGAGCTACTTGGACATATTTTTGTTGATTTTTAATTTTGAAAAAATGATAAAAAATAAGATAGATAAACATGTCAATTAAAGAAGTATAAAAGGAGCATATTTTTGTCTATTGTTGATTTTAGTTTTTAGTAGATTTTATATTTTTAGGTAAAATCACTATATACAAATAATGAAATACAATTGGTTGAATAAAAGGAGTTGAAATAAGACATGTCGAAAATAAATAAAGATGTGAATACACTTGTACAAATGGGTTGCATAAACGAATTTTTCACAAGCGAGCATTGCTCGATTTAAAATATTTTTTTAATTTAAAGCATTTCAAATGATGTACTTTGAAATTGAAGAATGATAAATTAGAGTTCACATGCTGCAGATAGAAAATCCAGAACTCATGCATTACGGGGAAGTGAACCAGTTTCATTTTTCATTTGTGTATGGAAATATATTTTTGATATTTCCTATACATTTTTATTGAATTAATCCAAGAAACTCAATTTGAGTTTATAAAAATAAAATAAATGTTTGAACTTTGGACATTTTTGTGTACTTATGTATTTTTACTATTTTATGTGCAAAACTGTAATTATTTGTATTGCTTTATTTTATCTAAATGTTATTGAGTTGATCATGTCCTTTGACCCCTTCTCGAGATAAGGGTCGACTTAGACCTTGAACGTTTATTTCCTCGATTTTATTTAGCTAGTTTGTACATATATGCATGCATAATGTACTCTATTTGTTTATTTATGGATTTTCTTTTTGCAAATTTTCAAGTGTTTTTATATGTTAATTTATGTATTTTTAGACTTGAAATTATAATAAAACAATAATAATGCATGCATGAATGTGTATATATTAAGTAATTCATATCAATATTTATCTTTATTGTGGATGAAATATGTTTTGTCAGCAATCATTAATGAAAATTGGATTAAAAATGGTACATACACTACAAAATAAACTCCTTGTGGACATAGAATGTATGACTTTCAATTCCGTTGCCACAAGACAGTCGTATATTGGAACAACAAAAAATTTCCTTTCAAGGTAAGATGAATATAAATTGAATTAATTAAAAACACACGGTACAAATTATTTATCTAGAAAATATTATTAACCAGTAAAAGCCATAATAATATAAAACAACTTTTGCAATTGTTTGAAAAAATGTATTTTCTAGCGAAGATCCTTTCAATCTGATTCTATAATTGTTGCATAAAAAATTTTGAACTGCAATGGTTCAACACTACACAAAATCCATTAGCAACAATGTATTCTTTGACCAAGCAAAAAAAACAATGTATTCTTTGCTACTACGTGTGTACTCTAGCGATAGAAAATTTGCACATTATTTCTAATGAATTTGTGTCTAATACATATCTTGTTTGTTGGTGACCAAAAATATGTTGCAAAAGAAACTATTCGTAACTAAAACCTTCTGTTAACATAATTCATCATTACCATGATATTTTGTTATAGTGGGATAACAATTGCTATATATATGTATTGTCGCTAGTGATATAACAATGAATTCGACATCGTAAATTAACTGCAAATATATCATTTTGAAATGAATAGTATTCCTCATAATATATTTAATAATGGATGATGGAGCGATGATTTTTAAAAAATATCACATGCTATAAACAAAATTGTCCTATGGCAATCATTCAATGTTATATATGTAACAATGAGTATCGTTCCTTGTAAAATTAGCTTTATCTTGTAAACAATAAATGCATATTTATTGCTCAAAGTTCACGTAGCAATTACTTATCCATTGATTTAATCATTAAAATTTCTATTAATTACTTACAAATTTAATTATAATTATAAAAAATCTACGAGTAACAAGTATTATATGATTCGTTGCTAGGTATACAACAAAAAACACATTTTCCTTGTGAATTTAAAGAACCATCCATTGTTTTATATTTACTTACTGAAGATATGTCAGGTCAAATGGAGTAGACAACTGACAGACCGCTTTGCACCATCGATGACTAGCATAGTAGCGAGGTTTTGCTTTGCCAAAAGGATCAAGCACATTCGCATTTCTTGATGCAACACTTTCCACCCTCGCTCGCGGGAAAGTCGGAGAGATGGTAGGAGCATCCATCCCGACACCATACTGAGCCCATCTCATCACCGATTGCTTAGCTCTAATAACCTCAGGCCAACTTTGTTTTAGTGAGTATGTATCTGTGGTTCTAAGCGCTAGCTCGGGGAAGGTTGAGAGGAGGATCACCGGGCTGCCCGTGGTCGACCAGTCGCCTGGAGGGGGAGAGAAGGTCAGCTACGGTAAGGCAGGGGGTGGCGTCTCAGGTGGAGGGGGAGTGAGTGCTCGCGACGGAGGGATGGAGACCGTGCAGGCGGAGGGGGGGGATTGGTTCCTCTGCGGGGGTAGGTCGGGGGGAGGTTGGAGGGGGAAAATCTCGGGTTGGAAGGGGAAGGGGAAGGGGAAATGGAAGGAAGGTTTTTAACGGAGTCAGGGAGGAAGTTGCAGGGGGATGGGGATGGGGATGGGGATGAGGTTTTAGGTCATGGGGGGCGCGGGTGGGGTGGTGTTTCGAGCGAAAACCTCGAGGATGGAGAAGGAGGGAGAAGAGGAAAATGTTGATGGGGGCGGAGAAGAGGCAGGGGGTGTTGGAAGGTGTTTGCGCAACAGCGGAGATCGAAGGGCCGTCGTCGCCTGTTGGAAGACCAAGTTTTTTCAGCCTGCTTGATAGGCGTTTCGCGGAAAGTTTGGGTGTGGTTCCACCACGAGGGAAGGGCAAAGAAGTTGCTAAATGAAGGTCATCTCATGGAATGTGAGGGGTTTGGGTCGTCCCGAGAAACGACTACGGGTCAGGAAGTTGCTAGGAGATGCACATGCGGATATTGTACTGTTGCAGGAGACGAAGATTTCCTGGGCAGGGGGCGAGGAGTGGCGTGATCTGGGTGGTGGCTCTTCGTTTGATTTTGCGGAGGTTGAGGCGCAGGGAGCGGCAGGAGGGCTCCTGACTGGTTGGAGGAGGTCTGATTTTGAGAAGTTGGTAGAGACAAGATCTATGTTCTCCTTATCTGTTTGCCTTAAGAGAAAAGTAGATAACGTCATTTTTACGTTGACCAATGTGTATGGGCCTACAAGTCAGACGGCGAGATCCTTGGCATCAGATATCTCGGAGGTGGGAGTGCACAGGGAGGAGGCCATTTGGCTCATTGGGGGCAACTTAAATGTAACCTTGATGGCTGATGATAGGCCTTTGAGGGGCGGTGGTCGCGACGCTGGCTCGGAGGACTTCAGGAATCAGGTCCTGGACTTGGGACTCACTGTTATTGATGCGGTTGGATGTGCGTACTCATGGAGGAATGCTAGGTAAGGATCGAGGTTGGATAGATTTCTTCTGTCATCTGAGGGGGTGGAGTTTTTCCCCCTATCTCGGGCGTGGGCGCTGCCTCGGGCGCACTCCAATCAGATGCCAATATTGTGGTCTTCTGAGGAGCATATGCGGCCCAGATCCTTTTTCAAATTTGAGAGAGCTTGGTTGATGGAGGAGGGGTTCAAGGGTGAGGTGGTTGCACAATGGAGGAGTTGGCAGGTGGAGGGGTCGGCTGTCAGGCGGCTGGCTGCCAAATTGATGTTGTTAAAGAATTTTTTACTTGATTTCAATCGTAGAGTGAGGACGCATAGGAGGGAGCGGAGGCGTGTAGCTCAGGAGGGTGTTGTTCGTATGGATGGGCTGGAGGATGAGAGGGGTCTGGTCCAGGATGAGGTGCTTGAGCGGGCAAGGCTACTAGAAGAACTGCTTGTGGAGGACAGGAAGGAAGAAGTGGAGTGGAGGCAGAGATCCAGACAGAAATGGTTGCGCGAAGGTGGCGCGAAAACTAGATTTTTTTCATTCGATGGCCTCAGGCAGAAGAAGGAGGAACTTTATTCATAGTCTGTATGTGGTTGGGGAAAGAGTCGTAGGCGATGCTATGTTGGGGCGTGTCCTCAGGGAACATTTTGTGGAGAGATCAAGGAGAAGGTCTTGCGACGGGTGGGGGTGGCGTGGAGCAGGTGTTGAATCATTGTCAGAAGAACAGGCAGCCGATCTTGAAGAGCCTTTTACGGAGGAGGAGGCTAGGAGTGCAGTGTGGGGTTTGAATGCAGACGGAGCACCTGGGCCTGACTGTTTTGCAGTCTTCTTCTACAGGGAATTCTGGGACATGCTGAGAGAAGACATTATGGCAGTAATCGATGAGTTCAGAAATGGCAACAGGGGATTCGAGAAGGTTAATAGGGCGATGCTATTTCTCCTTTCGAAGAAGGAAAACCCGATACGGGTGGATGACTTTAGGTCGATTGGTTGTCTAATGCGTTATATTTGATTGTCGCCAAGGTGTTGGAAAACAGGCTTAGACGGGTGCTGGATGGTGTAATCCTGCAGAACCAGACTGCTTTTATTCCTAGCAGGCAGATGGCGGATGGATTGGTTATGGCTTCAGAGATTTGCCTCTAATGGCGTCGAGAAAATGCTAAGGGCTTGATTGGGAAGATTGACTTCGAAAAGGCGTATGACTGCGTGGACTGGAGCTTCCGTTGGAATCGCTTCGGCGACGCGGCTTCAGTGACCTCTGGATAACATGGATGAAGAGGTGCGTCACTACCTCATCCTACTCAATTCTGGTGAATGGTAGACTAGAAGGCGGCTATTTTCAGCCACAAAGAGGTGTGAGACAAGGTTTCCCGCTAGCACCGATGCTCTTCGTCCTGGTGGCAGATGCGCTGGCGGTGATGTTCAGGAGAGCGGTCGATGACGGGTGGTGTGAGGGATTCCGTATGGGGTTCATCTCTATTCCTCTTATGCAATATGCTGATGACACCGTGATTTTTCTGGGAGGTACAGAAGAAATGCATAGAAGGTCGAGGCAACTGGTAGAAATATTTAGCAGCATTTCAGGACTCAAGATCAATAGAGAGAAGTCTGTAGTGATCCCGTTCAGGTTGGATGAGGAGGTGAGTAGAGCAAGGGCTGTGCTTTTGGGATGCCCTCTTGGTGAGCTACCCATTACCTATCTTGGGCTACCTTTAGTGGCGGGTAGGCTCAGGAAGGCAGAATGGGATATGGTCCTCAGAAGATTTGAGGAGAGACTTGTAGGTTGGAAGACGGTCACTCTTTCTAAAGGTGGAAAGTTAATTCTCCTAAAGCATGTGTTGTCGGCAATTCCTATTTTCTTCTTTTCTACCCGTTTGATGTCGGCTGGGGTAAGGAAGAAGATAGAGGTAATGATGAGAAGATTCCTATGGTCGGATGGAAGACAATAAAGAGCATGCATACCTCTGGTAGGGTGGGAGGATATTACAAGATAAAGGAGCGAAGGTGGCCTTGGAATACGTGATGTCTCTTGTATGAACAAAGCACTTTTGGCTAAATGGGTGGTGCATATTTGGGGTGATGCAGATAGATTAGCTATCCACCTTGTACGAAAGATCTATGGGGTTAACGGATCACTAGAAGCTGGTAGAGCGAGATTCGAGTCTTCCCTTTGGAATGGGATCCTTGATATTTTACCAAAGCTAAGGTTGAGGATGGTGCCAAGAATGGGCTCCGGGGAGGCCTTTCGTTTTTGGCTGGACAATTGAACGGGTGAGGGTGCTTTATGCAGTAGATTTCCAAGACTCTTTGCTTGGGCAGAAAGGAAAGAATGTTCAGTGGCTCAGGTCAGAATCTCTGGTTCATGGGTTCCTCAGTTCCTGTACAATCTTTCTGGACGTAGAAGGGAGGAGTTGGGCAGATTGCTATCTGAGCTACGCTCTCCTGATTGCATCTCGCTGGGTAAGGATCATTTTGCTTGGGAGGGAGAGAGATTCTCGGTGAAAAAGGCATACAATATGTTTAGAGGGAGAAGTGATGGTTTGGAAACCGGCCTGAAGTAAGATATGAAGGTTATCTGGGCAAGCAGGATCCCTTGCAGAGTCATGTTTTTTCTATGGTGCTTCAGAAGAGGAAGGATTTGGGATAAAGAAAGAAGAGGAAGACTGTTTGGCATTCTAGATTGATGAATATGTGATTCATCACTCTAAAAGTTAAAAATAGAGCCTTGTTCCCGAGTAAATAGAGGCATATTTCCCTTTATAATGCATAAATAGCATTCATGCATGCATACATAATACATGCATTTTAGCATTCCATTTGCACTTAATAAGAAGCCAAAATCCCTGGTAAAATATCCACTACCAAAATAACCTCTTCCTTAGGTACTCCTTAGTTAATAATATAGGGAAGAAAGCCAAAAATCCCCCTTGTAAAATAGCCAACAAAGCCCTAGAATCCCTGGATCAGAAAATACATATAAATCCCTCATACAAACTCCGAAATAAGTATACTCAATTTTAGAAAAATACACATTAAAAGACCTTTAAAATGAGACTAATTTCATCCAATTTGGAGCTCGTATGAGAAAGTTGGGTTTTTGAGCCTCTTTGTATACTACATGTATGTATATTTGTATCTTTATATTTATGTATCATATTTGACCTCATTTCCGTCTTTGATCAACATAAAACTTCTAGATCTCATCGAGATCTACAACTTTTATGTTTTGAGTTTTTCCAAATTCGGCCCTCTCTTCTCTCTACCTTTATTTTTTGGTCCAGCCAACCACAACAGGCCTCGTGGCGCCCTCTGGTTGCGCCACGCGGCCCGCATCCCTTGCCCAGGCCGTCGCAGCTTTCAGCCGTTGGATGGTCGTCCAGATCCAACGGCCTAGCCACTTCCACGTACACCCTTTTCTCTCAACCATCAGATCAAGCCCCCGCTTCATCTCAATCGCCCGTTGATAAACCGCAAAATCGGCCCTTTAATGGAGTGTTTTTAGCACTTCAACATGTCGTAGCAGTCAGGC
The DNA here is from genome assembly GCA_037367405.1 of Ottelia alismoides. Lineage (NCBI taxonomy): Eukaryota > Viridiplantae > Streptophyta > Magnoliopsida > Alismatales > Hydrocharitaceae > Ottelia > Ottelia alismoides. The sequence continues at coordinate 87,849 of JAZKJV010006166.1, read as the reverse complement.
CGATTTTTAGTCATCAAAGAGACCACCTCATTGATACATGTCAGATAAGAATGCGATGGTCTTTATTCTTATTTTACTTGGCAAGAAACCAAGGTCGAACTCAGGGATACGAGCCTCTCTCGTATTAATCGGATTTCTATTTGTTTAACTAAGTGTAGAGTTGAAGCAATTATAGGTCAAAACATGCAGAGACACAACACAATGCATTAAAATAAAATAAACATGCATTTTTTTATCCATTTTTATCATGCGAATAAATGAACATGCAAAGCAAATGATATGCCCCAAAATTATAGTCACTTGAGCCATAGAAAAAATGCGAGTTAAACTGAGTTGACATTAAGAAGCACTCCACATTTAATAAGCAAATAAGCATGTCAAATAAAGAATTCATGACTCTTAGATAATAGAATAATACACTACTGATCATAGCGTCAAATCTAAGATTAAAGCATGCCATAATAAAGATGATGAAAAGAGCTTCAAAATGAAACTGAAATCAACTCGATTGGAGCTATATAGCTCAAGATATGCATAAAAGAAGACAGGGGCATAAATGTAAGAAAACATGAAAAGATAACTACAAAAAGGTCCCTGGAAAGGACTAAAATGCAAAAGAAATAAATGCGAGGCCTTCCCTGTAAATGAACCACACGCGCAGGGGTATATTTGCAGTTATATAAACCCGCAAGGGTATAAGTGCAAATAACCCCAGATACACGTGGTTAGCATGTGAGGACTGGACCTTTCTGTAAATCTGGAGAAGTCAGAGAGCGACTCTGCAAATTTCCCAGGAACGCACGTGTCAGGCACGTGCGACCCAGGCTCGGATGGAGGCTCGGGATCAGCAGAGGTTCGGAAGCGCTTCGGCGTAGGCTCGGTACTGGTCGAAGCTCCAGGAGGTTCGGTGGAGGCTCGGGATGAAGCCACGTGGCAGAATGTCGGCCCTTGGATCGGATAATCCAAGGGCTGTTGATGACGGTGCTTCGGGGCGACGTGGATTCTTCTGGACCGTTGGATGGTCACCGGGAGTGGACCATCCAACGGTGGCTGTTCTTCTCCCTCATCCGCGGGCTGGTGGTGCGTTCAGGGCTCCGGCGAAGAACCCCCTCCTCCGCCGCTCGTTCTCTACTGATGGCAACCTCCCCGAGGCTTCATGGATGACCGTCGAGGAAGCCTGGAGCCCGGGGAAGACGCAGAAGCCTCTGGCATTGACCATCGGAGCGAGGAGGACGACTGCGAGATCGATGGAGACAACTCCGGCAGAGCTCCGTCCGTTGAACACTTCAAAGACCTGCAGCTTAGTAAAGCATAGCCGAAGCATATAGGTGCGTGCGTGAGGCGACGTGAGGAGCTCATGCGGGCGAAGAGAGTGGTGAGCTCGAAGCTCGTCCGCCGTGAGGGCGGAGGAGGTGGGTCGAAGGTGGCTGAGGGTCTGGAAGAAGGGAAGAGGTGAACGGAGTTATGCGCGGCGAAGGGGGGTTGAAGGCGGAGCTAATGGAATGATCAACGGAGCTTGGAAGGGGGTAGATTGACCTAAAAAATTACAAGAGTTAAGAAGAAAAATGCAGAGAGAGAAAGAGAGGACTTACCGGTGATTGGGCGGAGCGGAGCTTGGGGGAGAGCTCGAAGTCAAGCTCTGGTCATCGCTGGACGTCGTCAGCTACTCGACGCAGCTCGGGCGGTCGCAAGGAGGCGCCGCGACACCGCCATGGTCGGCAATGGATCACACCGGGGGCGACGGTCGTCGTCGCTCGATCCGGCCACCTCCCCCTGTCACTGGGAGGTGGCGGAGGGCTGGGCCGAGCACCATGTAAAGGTGGATACCATGATCGGAGGAGGGGGGCGGCGTATTTAGCGTTTGAAGGTGACGGACGAACGTGGTGAGAACGTGGGTTTCGAGGGAGAACGGGGACGACTGGGGGGACGACTGGGTTAATGGAGGCATGCGCGAGGTAGAGGGAAGAGTGGGGAACGTTGTGAGGTGGTTAGCGATGGGAGATGGAGGCTGGTGAGGGCGAGAAAATGGAAAGGGGGAGAGGTGTGCGTGCGCTGGATCGTGGGAGAGAGAGAAAGTCTTGGAGGTTGACGATGACCTCCGACCGTTGGATCTGGAGATCCAACGGTGGAGATCTAAGCACGAAAGAGCGGTCGTGATTAAGTCAGGGGGCGGAGCGATCGATGGCTGATGGGATGCCACGTGTCGGATTGAGGGTGAAGCACCATCGGGCGGTTTGGATGAGATGTTAGGGTTGATCGAGCGGCAGAGGAAAGAGGAGATCTAGCGGTTGTGATGAGCGATCTGGAATGCGATCGATCGGTCTTCAAATCGCCACGCGTCAAGCTCCGGTGAGGGCGCTTACGGACGGTGCTGATTTAAGGATGAGGATGATCAGACGGCTGAGGCAATAGGCGCGCGTGGACACAGCGGGGCCGTTGGATCTGAAGCGAGATCCAACGGCCAGGGGTGGTGGCGGAAAAAGACAAGGGAAGGGGGCCACGTGGCGCACTCAGAACGGGCCACGTGGCCCAATCAGATTTATTTGAGGGTATTTTGGATTTTTGGGGGCTGAAATGGCCGAATTTGAGAAAACTCAAAACATGAAAGTTGTAGATCTTGATGAGATCTACAAATTTCATGTTGACCAAAACTGGAAAAGAGAACAAATGAAGACATGAAATATTTTTGAAGGTATTTTTAAGTCTAAAAATACCATGAATTTTTGCTTTGTTATTTTTTGTGGTTTTTAATTTATTTAGGACTCTATTAATTTCAGGACATTAACTGGGTTTTATTGACAAAACTTTAAGCAAGGGGGTTAATTATGGAAAATAAAGATGATGAAACTGAGGTTCATCACCCCCTATACTTAAACTATGCTCGTCCTCGAGCATCAAAAAAGAATGACTAAGTTGGATTAACCCCCTTGTGCATGTGAATACAGGATCCAATCTGATCAATTCGACTCGACTTTAGAGATCCAAAATTCTAGAGTTCAACCCAGCCTTAATCAAGAGGCATCCAATTCTTCTACTTCTCTAGACTCTCTCTGATGTACATATAAGCTAAAGGATATGAAGTTTAGTGTTGACTGCAATTCTGAGAGTAGAGTCAATTCGTCACCCAAAATCTTGGTCCGAGAAAATCTCCTAAGGACCCAATCCTCAGCACTAGGGAATAAATCAAATCTTGCATTCAGTCCACCATCTCTTTAGTTGTCAGACTTAGAAAATGTAGATGGCAGGCCAGAAATGGAGGGCATGGGATTGTGTCAATTCTTCTCTCCCTCTCATTGGAACAAGGATTCTCTCTAGTGCCTTTTTACGCAACACATTTTTTTGATGTTGATCAGTGCGTCCGTCAAGAGAAGTTGGAGCCGTCTGCACTTGTTTTCCTGGGAGTACACCGGGGTATGTCTCTTTTGAGTACCTATTGTACCTTCGACACCCAGACTTGTAGCATTTACGATGCAGAGCCCTTTTTTGGTGCAAGCCCGACTCCTGGTCCTAATAGCGGTGGTCCAAGTGGACACTTTGAAAAGTTTGGGAGCGCTCGCCTTTGGTGGAAGCTCTTTTATAATTGACTTTGTGGAATGAGAGCTTTTCTTTGAAATTTCATTAACTTATATAATTTTTGGCTAGCTCCACTGCTTTTACCAAAATTTGGCGCACACTGATCAACAATTTTTTATTTATATCACACCCAGGCACTTAGGTAAATATCAAGAGATTGGTATAAGAACCAAGTTCTCATACTGTCTAATATTGCTGACACTCAGGTTTCATGAAGCCTCCAAAGATTTTATCCCATCCTCGAGCATCATTAGATCAAATCCGAACTTGACTTCCTCATCCCAATCCCTCAGGTGAAAAATCAACTCATCTCAATCAAAACCGCAGTCGTGCATGTGATGTGCTGATCATATTCTCTTTGTCTGAGATTAAGCATGGAATATAGCATGCAAATCTAGAAACCTAGGGGAATGTGGATGATTAAGTCTATGACCCTGATGACTAAGGCTGGTTAACCGCAAATCTCAAATACCTCATAAATCAAGCTTCCTTGAACATTTCAGATCGTGGGTGAAGGTGTAAGAGTAGAGGTTTAATCCAACTCCTTCATTCAAAAACATTTTTTTTAAATTTTGCAATTTTTATGGATTTTAGTTTTTAAAGTTAAAACACAGGTTAGACTCAACTTTCCTTGATAAAAGATTTTCAAAACCATGTCACATAAAAAGATTTTCAAAACATTTTACAAAAAGATTTTTCAAAACAAGTAAAACTCATTTTTCAAATCGTTTTCGAAAACTATTTTTATCAAAATAGTGTAACATAGTATAGAAAAGCCGTGAAATCTTTTGAGTTCTCTTAGTCCAAAGAATTTTACTTTAGCCAAAAAGTTTTAAATTTTTCAGATATTAGCAAAGTAAGTAAATTGTATATACGGTATACCCCCCTATCCTTAAACTTTGCTATGTCCTCATAGCACTAGATGATACGAGACCATAGGTCCATTTAAGTATATAGGAATATACGGGCACTAAGAGGTTCTCCCCATATACTTAGGTTAGAAATAACCTAAGTATAAAGGCAAGAAAAGATGAGTAGAGAAATCACAGGGACTTGGGTCCCCCCTATACTTAGGCTGAGAGTAGCATAAGTATAAAGATGGGAATTGATGTTGGAAAGGACCCAAGGTGAACGAAGAAGAGGAATGAATCTACAAATGAGCGGTTGAATCTTCGGAGATGAAATGGAGTGACTAAGGTTCTAGGGTGTGTGTCGCAACAAACATGGCTCAATCAAGCAAGCAAACCCTTAGTTTCACCAACTCACATATGAAACCAACCAAGGTTGGTTTATGATCTTGTCTGTTTTATTGGTGATAAAACATTTGATTTTTACGCAAAAAAAAGATGTGAAGTGAAAACCATTGCGTAAGCGAGGGTATTGCTCTCCCAAAACCGAATTTTACTCCATTTTTGGTTGACTTGCAATTAACAGTCCCAATTTTATTTTAGGTTATCACTGAATTATGGTTAGCACAAAATCAAGAAGTCATCGTCTACCGTTCATTCCATTTTCCATTAATCCTAGGTGATCAAGCTAGGAAATGAAAGCCGAGAAAAACATGTATTCGAAGAAACCGCGATCTAGGCTAAGCGAGAAATCATGCAATGATTTGAAAAAAACACGTGAAAAACGGGGGCTATTTTGAAAACCAAATCCAACATGCATGCAAGTTGAAAAAGCCGCACCTAATCATGCATCTATTAGCGATGATTGATTTTTTTATTAATTTTAGCTAGGTGATGCGAGATTATGTGCGTATATCATTTAGTGTGTCCTACCTACGATCAAGCACATAAAAATATGAAAGATAAAATGAGCTCGGAGAGCCGCGTGCCTATCCTAGGTCGACACTCAAGTGGGGACGATCCCCACACAACCACAATCGTTCGATTACAACCGCGAGTCTTCAATCGAAGACCGTTGTAAACGACGAATTATTACATGGTAATAGAAATGCAAGAAACATTTTTTTTCTTTCTTCTCGACATACTCCAAACGTGTTTCTGCGGCTCCTCGCAGCAGGAAGCATCGGCTTCTCGCCTCCTTGAACACCAAGGGCCCTGCCACAGTAAAATTGATTAGAGATCAATCGAAAAAGAAAATTTTATAATGCGAAATAAATGAACAAAAAGTGACCTATAAAAGAAACACGAAATTAAATAAACAAAATTCCAAATAATAATAGAAATGAGCCGTGTCCCCGGCAACGACGCCATTTGATAAACCGCAAAATCGGCCCTTTAATGGAGTGTTTTTAGCACTTCAACATGTCGTAGCAGTCGGGCCGATTTTTAGTCATCAAAGAGACCACCTCATTGATACATGTCAGATAAGAACGCGATGGTCTTTATTCTTATTTTACTTGGCAAGAAACCAAGGTCGAACTCAGGGACACGAGCCTCTCTCGTATTAATCGGATTTCTATTTGTTTAACTAAGTGTAGAGTTGAAGCAATTATAGGTCAAAACATGCAGAGACACAACACAATGCATTAAAATAAAATAAACATGCATTTTTTTATCCATTTTTATCATGCGAATAAATGAACATGCAAAGCGAATGATATGCCCCAAAATTATAGTCACTTGAGCCATAGAAAAAATGCGAGTTAAACTGAGTTGACATTAAGAAGCACTCCACATTTAATAAGTAAATAAGCATGTCAAATAAAGAATTCAGGACTCTTAGATAATAGAATAATACACTACTGATCATAGCGTCAAATCTAAGATTAAAACATGCCATAATAAAGATGATGAAAAGAGCTTCAAAATGAAACTGAAATCAACTCGATTGGAGCTATATAGCTCAAGATATGCATAAAAGAAGACAGGGGCATAAATGCAAGAAAACATGAAAAGATAACTACAAAAAGGTCCCTGGAAATGACTAAAATGCAAAAGAAATAAATGCGAGGCCTTCCCTGTAAATGAACCACACGCGCAGGGGTATATTTGCAATTATATAAACCCGCAAGGGTATAAGTGCAAATAACCCCAGATGCACGTGGTTAGCATGTGAGGACTGGACCTTTCTGCAAATCTAGAGAAGTCAGAGAGCGTCTCTGCAAATTTCCCAAGAACGCACGTGTAAGGCACGTGCGACCCAGGCTCGGATGGAGGCTCGGGATCAGCAGAGGTTCGGAAGCGCTTCGGCGTAGGCTCGGTACTGGTCGAAGCTCCAGGAGGTTCGGTGGAGGCTCGGGATGAAGCCACGTGGCAGAATGTCGGCCCTTGGATCGTATAATCCAAGGGCTGTTGATGACGGTGCTTCGGGGCGACGTGGATTCTTCTGGACCGTTGGATGGTCACCGGGAGTGGACCATCCAACGGTGGATGTTCTTCTCCCTCATCCGCGGGCTGGTGGCGCGTTCAGGGCTCCGGCGAAGAACCCCCTCCTCCGCCGCTCGTTCTCTACTGATGGCAACCTCCCCGAGGCTTCATGGATGACCGTCGAGGAAGCCTGGAGCCCGGGGAAGACGCAGAAGCCTCTGGCGTTGACCATCGGAGCGAGGAGGACGACTGCGAGATCGATGGAGACAGCTCCGACAGAGCTCCGTCCGTTGAACACTTCGAAGACCTGCAGCTTAGTAAAGCATAGCCGAAGCATATAGGTGCGTGCGTGAGGCGACGTGAGGAGCTCATGCGGGAGAAGAGAGTGGTGAGCTCGAAGCTCCTCCGCCGTGAGGGCGGAGGAGGTGGGTCGAAGGTGGCTGAGGGTCTGGAAGAAGGGAAGAGGTGAACGGAGTTATGCGCGGCGAAGGGGGGTTGAAGGCGGAGCTAATGGAATGATCAACGGAGCTTGGAAGGGGGTAGATTGACCTAAAAAATTACAAGAGTTAAGAAGAAAAATGCAGAGAGAGAAAGAGAGGACTTACCGGTGATTGGGCGGAGCGGAGCTTGGGGGCGAGCTCGAAGGCAAGCTCTGGTCGTTGCTGGACGTCGTCAGCTACTCGACGCAGCTCGGGCGGTCGTAAGGAGGCACCGCGACACCGCCATGGTCGGCGATGGATCACACCGGGGGCGACGGTCGTCGTCGCTCGATCCGGCCACCTCCCCCTGTCACTGGGAGGTGGCGGAGGGCTGGGCCGAGCCCCACGTAAAGGTGGATACCGTGATCGGAGGAGGGGGCGGCGTATTTAACGTTTGAAGGTGACGGACGAACGTGGTGAGAACGTGGGTTTCGAGGGAGAACAGGGACGACTGGGGGACGACTGGGTTAATGGAGGCGTGCGCGAGGTAGAGGGAAGAGTGGGGAACGTTGTGAGGTGGTTAGCGATGGGAGATGGAGGCTGGTGAGGGCGAGAAAATGGAAAGGGGGAGAGGTGTGCGTGCGCTGGATCGTGGGAGAGAGAGAGTCTCAGAGGTTGACGATGACCTCCGACCGTTGGATCCGGAGATCCAACGGTGGAGATCTAAGCACGAAAGAGCGGTCGTGATTAAGTCAGGGGGCGGAGCGATCGATGGCTGATGGGATGCCACGTGTCGGATTGAGGGCGAAGCGCCATCGGGCGGTTTGGATGAGATGTTAGGGTTGATCGAGCGGTAGAGGAAAGAGGAGATCTAGCGGTTGTGATGAGCGATCTGGAATGCGATCGATCGGTCTTCAAATCACCACGCGTCAAGCTCCGGTGAGGGCGCTTACGGACGGTGCTGATTTAAGGATGAGGATGATCAGACGGCTGAGGCAATAGGCGCGCGTGGACACAGCGGGGCCGTTGGATCTGAAGCGAGATCCAACGGCCAGGGGTGGTGGCAGAAAAAGACAAGGGAAAGGGGCCACGTGGCGCACCCAGAACGGGCCACATGGCCCAATCAGATTTATTTGAGGGTATTTTGGATTTTTGGGGGCTGAAATAGCCGAATTTGAGAAAACTCAAAACATGAAAGTTGTAGATCTTGATGAGATCTACAAATTTCATGTTGACCAAAACTGGAAAAGAGATCAAATGAAGACATGAAATATTTTTGAAGGTATTTTTAAGTCTAAAAATACCACGAATTTTTGCTTTGTTATTTTTTTGTGATTTTTAATTTATTTAGGACTCTGTTAATTTCAGGACATTAACTGGGTTTTATTGACAAAACTTTAAGCAAGGGGGTTAATTATGGAAAATAAAGATGATGAAACTGAGGTTCATCACCCGTTCGCGCCTTCTCCTCAGCGCACCACGTGGCGCTCGCTACACCCTTAGATCATATCCCGAACTTTCCATCTCCGCCGTTGTCCTTATGGTCATCTTCCAGCCCTTCGATCAACCTTAGCTTCCCATCTTAGCCATCCATCAGCGCCGAGCCCCTAACACGCCACGTGGCGCACGCTGCGCCATCAGATCACCACATCTGGATCTTCATCCAGCCGCTACATTCTGCCTTGGTCACCACCGTTGGTTCGCAAGATCCAACGGTGGAGACTTTGTCTTCCACCTCGGGAGCCTCTCTCTCCCACGATTTGCGCCTTGCGGGAGGGGCACCCCCTTCCTATTCTTGGTTGCGCCTCTACCACTGTAGACGACCACCACCACCTCCACGATGATCCCCACTCATCCCTTATCCTCGCCAGCTACTCCATCACCCACGTCGACCTCCTGCTCTCTCCAACGAACTCCTTAAACCTCGCTCCATCGTCAGCATGGCTGAGACCTTCGACCTTTAAATACTCCACCACCGGCCATCGTCGCACCCATCCGCCCCTCGTGAGAGATACTACGAGCTCAGAGCTTCCAGTTGGTGACAGGAATTGCATGTTCCTCAAGCGAAGACGACCGTCTTCTCCGGCGAGATCCTCGGCCACCGCCGAGTCGCAGCTCTCCACCGCTGAGCCGCTGCTTAAGCTCAGGGATCCACCGCCCCTTCGAGCGAAGACCTGGAACTCAAAGACGAGCTCCAATCCCCAGGTGAACGCCTCCATCCCCGATCGATCTTCATTTCATTGTTTTCTTCGATTTCCCGCATTTTATTCGCCGCCTACGGTCACCTTCTCGCCTTCATTTCACTCCGCCGAGCTCCGCGTCGGAGCGCTCATCTTCGCGATCACCTTTACGCCCGCCGACGACGCATCTCACCATCCATCGATCTCCAGCTCCGCCACTTGGCCGGAGCACCGTCGCCAGATCATCCCCCTCTGCCTTAGGCCTCGCCAGTCATTCACCCACCTCCACGAGTGCACGCCCGAGCTTCGTCTCCTTCTCTAACGCTTGCAGGTGCCATCTGATTCACTGATCGGAGCTTCGCCGGAGTCGCCTTCGAGCTTCGTCGCCAACAGCCTCCGACGGCCTTCTCCAACTCCTGAGATCACCGTTACCTTCGCCGCATCGCCACAATTCTATTGGGATAGCTCCGACAAGTCGGAGAGCTTAATCGACGCGAGGAGGAACTGGCAGAGTAAAGGCCGCTTCGCCGGAGCCAAGCCATCTCCTCCGCAGGCGGCGGGGGCCCGTTGAAGGAGAAGCCCAGCTGCTGTTCGATCACCTCGATCGAACGTGTGTCATCCTGCCACGTCGCCTCTCAGCCGAGCTTCACAACAACCGTTGGATATCTCCAGATCTAACGGCGCTTCGTGAGCCACGTGTCCCGCCTCCGCAGTAGCTAAGAGCCATTGGATAATCAGCTGATCCAGCGGCCGTCAGTCAGCCACGTCGCCCTCTCCATCGCGAGCCAGGAGCCGTTGGGTCAACTTAGATCTAACGGCCTAAGATCTCGCCACGAGTCTTCACCGCCATCCGTTGGATCGAGCTTGATCCAAGGGTCCGCAGCACGCCACACAACCCTGGTCCGAGCCTCTTCCCCGAGCCTAGGCTTGGACCGCCCGAGCCTCACTCCAGACCTCCAGAAGCGCCCGAGCCGAGTCCCGAACCTCCGCAGCCATCCGAGCCTAGGCCGCCCACGTGAGGAGCACGTGTAGCCTGGGAAGTTTATACAGAGGCCCTCGGGACTTTTCATATTTGCAAAAAGGTCCCTGTGAAGCAGACCTCACGTGAGGAGCACGTGCCTTGTGGAGAATTTGCACACCAGTCCCCTGCATTATAGGTAATTGCACTTAAGTCCCTGTCAGCATATTTGCTTTATGTAATTTTATTCTCCTGTATTGCATATACACCCCTGTGTTTGCATGCATCCCTAGGTTGCATTTACATCATTTTTAAATTCCAAAAGTTGCATTTTGTTGAGAAACTTATCCTCTGTCTATTGTGCCACGTGTCATATTTTTGTAATTACAGTAGATTTTTAAATGAATTAATTGGTTGATTTGTGTAATATTTTATCCAGTGACACCTTTAATTTCTAATTAAGTTTCTGTGATTCCAAAAATCCTCAAAAATTCACAGTAGCTCTAGGATAGTGAACTTAACATTGCATAAAAATTTCATGTCATTTGCACACATATCGAGGCCTGAATATATTGTTTAGTGATTTTCCTATTTTAATTTTAATAAATTCATTTCACATTGAAATTAAGATTTGTCAATTTTCCTGGATTCCTTATCATTAGAGCTATCTAGGATAATTTTATCTCCTGCAAAAAAATGTGATTTGTTATTTATTAAAAATTAATTAGTGAAAATCACCCTGTCTGCATGTTTAATTCACAGTAAATTCATTTAGTGTCTAAAAATTCCAAAAAAATTAGGGTAGCTTAATTCATCACATTTCATCATCTGGCCAAGTTTGATAATTTTTGGAATTAATTTGACCATATTTCTGAATTAACATTTAATTTGGCCTGATTTTGCATGTGTATTGCATAAAAAACCGAAAAAGACCAAAAATATCTCCTCTGAAAATCGAACCTTAGAAATTTGCTTCGAATCTACCTAAGGAGACAGATGCCTCACTGAGTTCGACCTTGGACTTCACCAAGTAAAAAAAATTTGCCGCTTGAAATTAACTCAAATCTAATTAAAGTGGTTTTTGATTAGCCCTCTCGTATCTGACTGCAACGAACGACTTTAACTTAATTTGGACAATTAACTTGCTCGAATTAACAAGGAATCGGGAGGCGTTTATCAAAATGGCACCGTTGTCGGGGAGGCACGACTTAGGTTAATTTGCAGTTACTTCTGATTGTTTGATTTTCAATCCCCGGGTAGTCTGACCCCTGGTTTTTCTTGTGAATATTTCTCTGTCTTTTAAATTTTTTGAATTTTTGTGTCGTTCTCTATCTGACCTCAACTTGTTTTTGTGCGAGGGACGCCGGAGTCGAAGACGCTTCGAGGAACACACATTCTAATTTGTTTGAGTGATTTGAGAGAACTTGTAAATTTCATTTATTTCCACATTTTTCGCATCATTTCCAGCGGTTCCCGTTTGGGTTCTCGCGCATGTAAAAATAGTGGAATCGTGTCCCCGTGTGCTGTGTGGTTGAATTGTAACTTAGACTTGCACTAGCGGCTCCTTGAGCCACTCTAGGAATTGCTTGTGCTCGTAATTTTTAGGACCACACATACACTTAAAAGACGCACCTAGACCGCAGATCTAGTCAAATTGAACTTGTTCTCCACTCGCTAATAGAACTGCCTGTCTAGGAGCGGATTTTATCGTCTGCATTTGCATATAGTGTAAAATTTCAATACTGTCTTGCATCCTGCATAAAAGCGAAGAGATCACTGTAAGTCTTCTCAACTCAGCATACACATCATTGTTTTTCGTGCATAGGCTTTTCTCGATTTCCCCCTCTGTTTTTCACACTTAACTTAAACGGAAATTGGGACTGGACGATAGGCGTGCTGTGTGGTTGGACTAAACAAGTGAGAACTTAACTTAAAATAGGGACTGCTAACAGTATTGACCAAAAAAATTGATAAAAGTGGAAAAAATGTTTGCGGGAGACTAATCCCCGACCTTGTTTTCAGGATGAGTGAGGGTACTTGAGTGTGTGTGAACACCTTAAGGCAGAGCCCAAATCCCCGCCTTCCATATCATGGGCCAACTGATCCTAGCAAATATCACGAGTTGGGTACTTTTAGCTCATTGACAAGTACCAAGTAGCCTCCGCCTGTTCGCAGGTATATAGGGGCGAACCAGCGGTGCTCTGCGACAAGGCCTAGCTTTGTCAGCCTCTGCCTTCTTGCAGGTAGATAGGGGCACGTCTTTGAGTCCCCAAATCCGGATAGGAGCGAAGAAAGGGAGGATCGGCGGTATCTTAGGCGACAGGATAAACAGGGAAGACGCATCCGGCTCTGAGCCGACTTCCCTATAGGCCGCGTAATCCTTGGTATCTTGCTTGAACAATCACACTTAAAATTTACAAGATAAATTGGACTCGGTTTTGAGTCCTTCTCTGTGTTGAGTGTGAAACCATGGTCTTGGATTCACTTGTTTGCTTCAGGTAGGAGTAAAATCCTATCTTCTTCTCGCCACTTCAAGATGAATGACTGGGGGAATATCGACACATTATTTGCCAATCTTTCTCTGAGTCCCCCACGAAAATCATCTTCACAGGCCCAAGCGCACCTTGAGCCACCTAGGACTCATGACCCTCTTGAGTTCTGGATCCCTCACACTCAGGGTGGTTACTCTCAAACCAACCCTTCCCTCTCCTCCGAGCTTACCGAGGAAGACCATCGTCTTGGTAACCCCGTCCTTGATTTGTCCTCTGACACCGATCTTTTCTCACACCTAGGAATAGAGGACAAAATGTCGCCTAAGCAGCAACCACCAGAGGAGGAGCAACTACAACAGATCCTTAATCGCCTTGCTGAAGCTGAACAGAAGAATGCAACTCTCACGGCGCTGATGGGACAGATTATAGTAGCTGGAGGAATCGACCGACCAATGGTCGATACCTACAACCCGACGGAGAAGGAGATTCAGAATTGGTTAGCACCAGCGGTTCCCGCCCAGGCATTTGAGCTGAAGCCCCACTTCCTTAGTCTGCTTCCGAAGTTCAACGGAAACATAAATGAAGAACCGTACACTTTCCTCCGTGACTTCGAGCTGGTGTGCAACAATCTTAGCCATCCCAATGTTGGCCAAGATTATATCCGACTGAAGGCCACCCCTTTTGCCTTAGGAGATAAGGCTGCTCATTGGCTGAAGAACTTAGGGGTGATATGTACTACCTGGATGCAGTTCAAGGACCTCTTCCTGAAAAAGTTCTACCCTCTCAGTAGGACTAATCAAATGAGAACAAAGATCGCCAGCTTCTCCCAAGGACCGAGTGAACCCTTCCACGATGCATGGGATAGGTTCAATGACTTAGTGCAGAAATGCCCTTGCCACGACATTTCAGACCTTGTTCTGTGGTCTAACCCCGGAGATGCGGGGGTTAGTCAGTGCCGCCTGTGGAGGAAGCTATCTGAACAAAAACGAGCACGCGGTATGGAAAATCTTGGAGCAGATGGCGGAAACCGGCAGGTCGCAGGCCACAAGGGCCTGTGCGTTGTCTCCCTCAATCCTATCCAACGAGACAACCCGAAGGACTGTAGCAGATCTGACCGAGGACCTCATTCCCAGCATGGGGATGATTGCTGACAAGCTAACCATGGTCGAGCAGATCCACAAGAGAGTCGCGGAACTTGAGTCTCTTTCGCGTCTACCGAAGCAAGTGTAGGAACTTTCTGAGAAGGTAGCTAAGATAAAGCTACCTGCCCCTTCTGTACCACCTGTACCTGTACATCGAGTCCATCTTGTACAGGAACAGACACTGGGGCCTCAGAGTAGCTGGGATCAGACTTACACCAAACAGGACCAGCATGCACCCCTACAAGTAGAGACCGGATACGAGGAGCCTCCGCAAGTGTACGAGATCAACGGGCTTTGGTATAGCCGTGACCCGATTGTCAGGCAGGACGAAATGGGGAAGGATCAGCCTCGCCACCCATCCCCAGCATATCAAGAAACCAGACTTGTTCCCGCACCGCGCTTTCAGTCCAGGCCAGAACAAGGGTACCAGCCTCAGCAGTACCAGCAGCAGCAACGCACCTATCAGCAGGGGCCAGCACCGTCCCATCAACAGCAACAATATCGGCATGGCCAGCAGGGCCAATACAGAACCTCGTCTGCACATCAGCCAGCCCAGCCCACTGAATTGGAGTCCCTCACCTTGGCGATCCAGACCCTGTCTGATAGGGTCCAACAGATGCAGAATGATTATCTAGATATGAGAACCGATATCAATCGTGTCTCTCGTACCCAGGACCAACAGATGGCGCCAAAGACCCCGATTCCCGCACAGGTTCAGGCCAACCCGAACAACATTCTCCATGGCCAGAACCGACCTTGTGATCAGGTATACTATTCAGATAATTTTTTTATCTGAACATGAGATCCTTTCGTATGATAATGTAAATCATATGTCCCTCAGGAGTGGAAGGACCGTGACCATACCTGATCGGGCACGGGCACAGAAGGAAGGAACTTCCAAGTCTCTACCGAGGAGAACTTGGAGGAAGAGGAGCAACACCACCACCACCATCACCGGCAGAAGAACAGGACATCTGAGTCCTCGAAGCAGCATTCCCGCACCATTAGTGAGTCCGGCAAAACTGATGAAGAGCCCGCACCTCCATCTGAGGAGGACCGTCCAGAAGAAGCGGAAGACGCATCACCAATTTCGCCCCAGCATGTTTCTTTCAGTTCGAGTCAGAGTCCTAATCTGTTTCAGAGTCCGAGTCATGTACATAACACAGTTCCAGCTTTCAATGAAAAGATTTCAGTTTCAGAACATGAGTTAGAGTCAATAATCCCTTTCCCCCGAGCTCTTACGGGTGGAAAGAAGAAAACCAAAAAAATCCAAAAAGATGACCCTGAGATGGCTGAATTCTGCAACAAATATATCAAGGTCACAATCCCCTTTGACAAGTACGTGGAGATGACCCCTGCATTCCAAAAATACCTTAAGGTGAGCTGCACACCTACTAGGGTTAGCAGGAAGACCAAAAGCCGTGTTGAGAAACACGTCTTATCAGTAGCCACGACTTGTGCAATAAAGAACTCGTTTCCAAGGAAACGAAGAGACATGGGTGCACATTATGTAGTGAGTCATGTTGATGACATCGCGTTTGCACGCACTCTCCTGGACAATGGTTCCTCCAATAATCTGATGCCGACAGCCCTCTATGAGCGGCTTAATCTCAGACCTCTTAGGAATTCTAGAGCCCTTCTACAGTTTGCTGATAAATCAACCAAGAGGTCCCAAGGAGAATTGAGGAACATTGTGATCAAAGTTGAGGGACAAGAATACATGGTGGACTTTACTGTCCTGGATATGGAAAACCCTCGTAATTGGATAGACTCCCAGATCGTTCTAGGTAGGCCCTTCCTCAGAACAGCAGGGGCCTTATTTGATCATAAGATCGGGAAAATTCAGTTCCAAACTCCAGGCGGAGATGAGGGACTCGAAATGAAGCAGACAAGATGGCAGAGACCGGATTCAGAATCCAGCACCGAGTACTCTTCTACCGGAACAGACTGCGATCATGTAGACACAGTTGGGCCATGGAGACAGAACCCAGCCAGCGCCGATGAGTCCCTCCCCTCCGGAGATGATCTAGTTCATGAATCAGTTTGCGAGGTCCTCAGAGACGAGTATAGCTCAGAACCTGCATCGCCCTACATCTTCGATGACATAGAGGCCCAGTTGGGCCTGTCTGTCCTCCCCTCTTTAGGACAATCGGAAGATGAGGATGACGAGTCGGACGTGGCTTTTGCCGATTGCATGGAGACTTTTGACGATCCGACTCCTGAGCCGAACAACTTGGTGGCAGCTATCACAGAGAACGATCCAGCCACTTCCAACACCAAGCCAGATCAGATTGAGCCAGACTTCTTAGACGATCACACTATTCCTGAGCTCAAACCTTTACCCACAACTTTAAAATATGCCTTCCTTGCGGGACAAGACAAGAAATTTCCGGTCATCATCAGTTCGCGATTGACCGAGGAGCAGGAATCTCGCTTGCTAGAGATCCTAGAGAAAAACCGCAAGGCGATAGGCTGGAGCATTTCCGATCTCCACGGGATAAATCCCGCTCTGTGTTCGCACCATATTTACTTGGAGAACGAAGCCAAACCCTCTCGTGAATTCCAACGCCGGTTGAATCCAAATTTACGAGAGGTCGTGAAGAAGGAGATAGAAAAATGGTGCAACACGGGTTTCATTTACCCAATCTCCGACTCTAAGTGGGTGGCCCCAATCCATGTAGTCCCAAAAAGTCGGGAATTCAGACGACCACCAACGAGGACGGAGAGGAGATCGTGACGCGAGTACCCACGTCGTGGCACGTCTGTGTGGATTACAGACACCTGAATGCCGCGGCGAAGAAGGATCATTTCCCCCTACCATTCATTGATCATATCTTGGAGCGACTAGCAGGGAAAGAGTTCTTCTGCTTCTTAGATGGGTTCTCAGGCTACAATCAAGTAGCCATAGCTCCAGAGGACCAGGAAAAGACCACATTCACATGCCCCTTTGGTACCTATGCTTTCAGGCGCATGCCTTTTGGGTTATGCAATGCTCCAGGTACTTTCCAAAGGTGTATGATTGTTGTATTCGCCGAAATGGTCGGCGAATTCCTGGAAGTCTTCATGGATGACTTCTTGGTCCACGGCGATTCCTTCGATTCCTGTCTTAGGAATTTGGATCGAGTCCTAAAAAGATGTTGTGAGGTCAATCTGGTGCTCTCATGGGAGAAAAGTCACTTCATGGTGACGGAGGGCATAGTGTTGGGGCATGTCATCTCCAAGAGAGGAATGGAGGTTGACCCTGCAAGGTGGATGTGATCAGACGACTCCAGCCACCAACCAACGTTAAGCAGTTGCGGTCGTTCCTCAGGCATGTTGGATTTTATCGAAGGTTCATTAAGGATTTTTCTAAGATTGCCCGACCGCTAACTAAGCTTTTAGGCAAAGACATAGAGTTTATTGTTGATCACAAATGTCTTGAGGCCTTTAAGCTTTTGCAAGGAATGATTATGGATGCACCCATCCTACAAGCCCCAGATTGGTCTCTACCCTTTGAGATCATGACGGACGCCTCAGACTATGCTGTAGGGGCTGTGTTGGGACAAAGAAGAGACAACATCCCGTTTGCAATTCACTACGCAAGCAAAGTGCTTGATACCGCTCAACGTAACTATACAGTTACGGAAAAGAAAATGCTTGCGGTAGTGTTTGCCTTGGACAAATTCAGATCTCACCTCATTGGATCCAATGTAACTGTGTTCACTGACCATACGGCACTACGGTACTTGATGGAGAAGAAGGATGCGAAGGCGCATCTTCTTCGATGGATTTTACTTATCCAGGAGTTTGACTTGGACATCCGTGATAAACCTGGAAAGAAGAACGTAGTGGCCGATCATATTTCTCGTCTTGGAGATCTTAATACTTCCGAAGATTCACCAATTCGAGACTCCTTCCCTGACGAGTCGATTTTTGTTATCGACTCACTCCCATAGTACGCCAATATCGTGAATTATCTTGTCTACAAGAAAGTTCCCGAAGATTGGCCCAAGAGCCAAATCGACCTATTGAAGTCGGACGCTAGACACTACCATTGGGAGGATCCGATCCTTTTCTTCGAAGGACCGGATTGTGTCTGGAGACGATGTATTCCTCAGGAGGAATACCAGAGTGTCCTTCCTTTATGCCACAGCTTAGAGGCAGGAGGACACCACTCTGGGAAGAGGACCGCATGGAAGGTACTTCAGTGTGGCTTCTACTGGCCGACTCTGTTTCGCGATGCCACCGCCTTCGCGAAGTCATGTCCAGTATGCCAGAGAATGGGAGGAACCGTCGGTTCCAAGGATGAGATGCCAATGCATCCGGTCATCATTTTTGATGTCTTTGACGCATGGGGCATCGATTTCATGGGCCCATTCCCAGTTAGCCACGGGTTCGAATATATCCTTCTTGCGGTAGACTATCTATCCAGATGGGTGGAGGCTATCCCGACCCGAGCCGCAGACAGCAGAACTGTCTGTAAATTCATCAGAGAACACATAATCTCTAGGTTCGGGATCCCCAAAATGATGATATCAGACGGGGGTAGCCACTTTGTGAATTGGGAGGTGAAGAAGCTCCTGAAGGACTACGCCATCGAACACCGTGTCACGAGTCCTTACCACCCACAAACCAATGGTATGGCTGAGGTGTCGAATCGGGAGGTGAAAACCATATTGCAAAAGCTTGTCCGCCCGGACAGGAAGGACTGGTCTCAGATCTTGGATCAAGTCCTCTGGGCGTATAGGACGGCTTACAAGACACCGTTAGGCACCTCCCCATTCTGAATGGTATTCGGAAAGCCGTGCCATTTGCCCGCAGAGTTAGTGCACAAATCAGAATGGGCAATCAAGAAGGTCAACTGGAACACGCACATGGGGCAGAAGCAGAGAGACATGGATCTGAATGAGCTTGTGGAAGTCAGAAACCACGCATATGACAACAGTTTGGTGTACAAGGACAAGGTGAAGCGTTGGCATGATAGATATATCAGACGAAAGACCTTTGTTTCTGGACAGAAGGTATGGTTGTTTAATGCTAGGCTGAAGATCTTCCAAGGCAAGTTGAATTCCAAGTGGACATGCCCATTTGTCGTCCGTACGGTGCATGATAGTGGATGTGTCGAGATCTCAGATCTCGCAGATGACGCACCGACATTCCTTGTGAATGGACAGCTGTTGAAGCACTTTGTCGAATCCAATGAGCAGTTAGTCCATGTTGAGGAGATTGTATTCATGCGCGAGACAGATTCAGCAGGTACACCTCGAGTCGCGTATGAGTCCTTGCAGCAGTGAGCTCCAGCCATTCGCAGCATCTCGAAAGATTCAAACCGACTCATTTGTATATACCATCTTTCTTGTACATCCTATCCTCCCTCCCTCCCCAGTGATTCGAATCACTCGCCCCGGCTCATCTCATTTCATTTTACGACTATACTTAGGATAACCAGATCCTAAGTATAGGGGGAGAGTGACCCACATCTATCATTGTACATCCTCCAGATCACATCGGTTCTCATACTCACTCCTGTCCTATACTTAGTTTGACCAGAGCCTAAGTATAGGGGGGATCGATGCCCGTCACGTATATACTCATCCACTTCTCCTCTTGCCCTCGTCCGCCCCATTTTTGATCTTCTTCTACACTTAAGCTGCCAGAGCCTAAGTATAGGGGGGCAGAACGACTTCTATACTTTTTATACTTTTCGCTCTCCTACGCTTAGCCCAAGATATGTCTTTTTAGTTGCTTTTCGTGCTCTGAGGACATAACACACACTAAGTATAGGGGGGCGTGTATATATTACATATGTACTTTACCCATAGCTCGTACTTTCGCATATTTTTGTATATATTATGCAATAATTACGGGGTGGGTAAAAATTGAAAAAATATTTGTACTATATGTATAATACTTGTATAAAAAGTTGTAAAATTCTTGTAAATTTGTTGTAAAATAGGATGTATATCAAAAAAAACTTGTATACTATGTATATTATGTACAAATTGTATCAACCAAAAATTATTGTAAATAATAAAAATTGTTGTATAACAGAAAATGAAGGCTTCTTATTTACTCTTGCATATCATCCTTGCATTTCAAAAAAAAGAGTCTTGCATTTCATTCATAGCATCTCATCTACACCTCATCTGCATATCTTGCATATGCAAGGCAAAAAGTTAGTGGGTTCTGAACCAAGTTATGAGTAGATATTGAGGATGGGCTTGATTTGACCTTAATCCACCTAATTTCAGAGGAACCTTATAGGAACTGGAGTTAAGATTTTTCAGGTCAAGTGACTTAATTCTTTGAGTCCGCAAGTCTATGTTCACATGTCATCTTGATTAGTCTAAGTAGAATATCTCGTGCACACGCATGATTCTTTTAGACAGTGACCTAACTTGGACAAAGCACAATGCACGTAGCTCTTCATTGATGAGGTGTTGAGGAAGTAGAATCCTTTAGCTTGGAGTAGCACACGGGTGGAAACATCCGTCCTCCTCTAGGGAGGGTAGTGCATCTCAACCTAGTCTGGCATATGACTGTGTGGACTGGAGCTTCCTGTTGGAATCGCTTCGGCGACACGGCTTCAGTGACCTCTGGATAACATATGGATGAAGAGGTGCGTCACTACCTCATCCTACTCAATTCTGGTGAATGGTAGACCAGAAGGCGGCTATTTTCAGCCACAAAGAGGTGTGAGACAAGGTTTCCCGCTAGCGTCGATGCTCTTCGTCCTGGTGGCGGATGCGCTGGCGGTGATGTTCAGGAGAGCGGTCGATGATGGGTGGTGTGAGGGGTTCCGTATGGGGTCCATCTCTATTCCTCTTCTGCAATATGTTGATGACACCGTGATTTTTCTGGGAGGTACAGAAGAAATGCATAGAAGGTCGAGGCAACTGGTAGAAATATTTAGCAGCATTTCATGACTCAAGATCAATAGAGAGAAGTCTGTAGTGATCCCGTTCAGGTTGGATGAGGAGGTGAGTAGAGCAAGGCTGTGCTTTTGGGATGCCCTCTTGGTGAGCTACCCATTACCTATCTTGGGCTACCTTTAGTGGCGGGTAGGCTCAAGAAGGCAGAATGGGATATGGTCCTCAGAAGATTTGAGGAGAGACTTGTAGGTTGGAAGACGGTCACTCTTTCTAAAGGTGGAAAGTTGATTCTCCTAAAGCATGCGTTGTCGGCAATTCCTATCTTCTTCTTTTCTACCTGTTTGATGCCGGTTGGGGTAAGGAAGAAGATAGAGGTAATGATGAGAGATTCCTATGGTCGGATGGAAGACAATAAAGAGCATGCATACATCTGGTAGGGTGGGAGGATATTACAAGATAAAGGAGCGAAGGTGGCCTTGGAATACGTGATCTCTCTTGTATGAACAAAGCACTTTTGGCTAAATGGGTGGTGCATATTTGGGGTGATGCAGATAGATTAGCTATCCACCTTGTACGAAAGATCTATGGGGTTAACGGATCACTAGAAGCTGGTAGAGCGAGATTCAAGTCTTCCCTTTGGAATGGGATCCGTGATATTTTACCACAGCTAAGGTTGAGGATGGTGCCAAGAATGGGCTCCGGGGAGGTCTTTCGTTTTTGGCTGGACAATTGGACGGGTGAGGGTGCTTTATGCAGTAGATTCCCAAGACTCTTTGCTTGGGCAGAAAGGAAAGAATGTTTAGTGGCTCAGGTCAGAATCTCTGGTTCATGGGTTTCTCAGTTCCTGTACGATCTTTCTGGACGTAGAAGGGAGGAGTTGGGCTGAATGCTATCTGAGCTGCCCTCTCCTGATTGCATCTCGCAGGGTAAGGATCATTTTGCTTGGGAGGGAGAGAGATTCTCGGTGAAAAAGGCATACAATATGTTTAGAGGGAGAAGTGATGGTTTGGAAACCGGCCTGAAGTAGGATATGAAGGTTATCTGGGCAAGCAGGATCCCTTGCAGAGTCAAGTTTTTTCTATGGTGCTTCAGAAGAGGAAGGATTTGGGATAAAGAAAGAAGAGGAAGACTGTTTGGCATTCTAGATTGATGAATCTGTGATTCATCACTCTAAAAGTTAAAAATAGAGCCTTGTTCCCGAGTAAATAGAGGCATATTTCCCTTTATAATGCATAAATAGCATTCATGCATGCATACATAATACATGCATTTTAGCATTCCATTTGCACTTAATAAGAAGTCAAAATCCTTGGTAAAATATCCACTTACCAAAATAACCTCTTCCTTATAATATGTACTCCTTAGTTAATAATATAGGGAAGAAAGCCAAAAATCCCCCTTGTAAAATAGCCAACAAAGCCCTAGAATCCCTGGATCAGAAAATACACATAAATCCCTCATACAAACTCCAAAATAAGTCTACTCACTTTTAGAAAAATACACATTAAAAGACCTTTAAAATGAGACTAATTTCATCCAATTTGGAGCTCGTATGAGAAAGTTGGGTTTTTGGGCCTCTTTGTATACTACATGTATGTATATTTGTATCTTTATAATTATGTATCATATTTGACCTCATTTCCGTCTTTAGTCAACATGAAACTTCTAGATCTCATCGAGATCTACAACTTTCATGTTTTGAGTTTTTCCAAATTCGGCCCCCTCTTCTCTCTACCTCTATTTTTTGGTCCAGCCAACCACAACAGGCCACGTGGCACCCTCTGGTTGCGCCACGCGGCCCGCATCCCTTGCCCAGGCCGCCGCAGCTTTCAGACGTTGGATTGTCGTCCAGATCCAACGGCCTAGCCGCTTCCACGTACGCCCTTTTCTCTCAACCTTCAGATCAAGCCCCCGCTTCATCTCAATCGCCCGTTCGCGCCTTCTCCTCAGCGCACCACGTGGCGCTCGCTACGCCCTTAGATCATATCCCGAACTTTCCATCTCCGCCGTTGTCCTTATGGTCATCTTCCAGACCTTCGATCAACCTTAGCTTCCCATCTTAGTCATCCATCAGCGCCGAGCCCCTAGCATGCCACGTGGCGCACTCTGCGCCATCAGATCACCACATCTAGATCTTCATCCAGCCGCTACATTCTGCCTTGGTCACCACCGTTGGATCGCAAGATCCAACGGTGGAGACTTCGTCTTCCACCTCGGGAGCCTCTCTCTCCCACGATCTGCGCCTTCCGGGAGGGGCAACCCCTTCCTATTCTTGGTTGCGCCTCTACCACTGTAGACGACCACCACCATCTCCACGATGATCCCCACTCATCCCTTATCCTCGCTAGCTACTCCATCACCCACGTCGACCTCCAGCTCTCTCCAACGAACTCCTTAAACGTCGCTCCATAGTCAGCATGGCTGAGACATTCGACCTTTAAATACTCCACCACCGGCCATCGTCGCACCCATTGATGACACGCCAAGCGACAGAGGTAAAGGTACAGAAATAGGTCGTTGCGACCTCGATCACTCGGCTAAGTCAATCAAGAAAAATCGAACCACTAATAGCAATAAAATCAATCGAAGCGAGGAAGTGGTCCTGCTATGATATTAACCTGGTATAGCACCCAGGGTCGAACTCAAGGAGCACGGATTGGCCGAAGGCCTACGAAGTAGTCAAAAAAATCAGAAAAAAAAGGGAAAACATTTTTAGTGGTTTTTAATTGTTTTTAAATTTTTTTGGAATTTTTAATATGTGAAGAAAATAAGAAAAGCAAAAGCAAGCACACTTCAACAAATTATTTAATGCATCAAGAAGCAAGCAAAAATTCAGACAAAAATATTTTTATGTTTTTTATGTTTTTTAATGTTTTTGGTGAATTTTTGGAATTTTTCTGATGTGTATTTTATTTTCTAAAAATCAAACAGTAGCAAAAATGCAAGGTACTGTCCAGCCAGGCCCAAAATTCCCAGATAAAATATCTAAGGACCTAAAAAGGATCTGGAGGTATTTTTCCTGTAAACTAGGTAAAACAAGGAAAATTTGAGTACCAAAATTATCGTTTTTGGATTTTTAATGCATTTATTGGAATTTTTTTGGGTTTTTGAGGGTTTTTAAGTTTTTAAGGTTTTCCAGTGATGAAAAATAGCCAAAATTGGCTAGAAAATCAAGGGACACAAGATAAACAGTACCTAATTTTTACAGAATTTTTAGGGGGGGATTTTATATTTTTTTGTGATTTTTAAAACTGAACAGTGCCAAAAATAGATGTTTTTGAATTTTTAAAAATATCAAACAAGATCAGAAATGTCCTAAAAAATCTACAAAAATCCTACACCATGGCAGGAGCCATGTGTCAAATTGTCGTTGGATTTGGAGGTGATTTGATATTTTATTCAAAAATGACAAGAGGGCATTGTGCACAGGGACCAAAGTGCAAATACCCAAAGTTCTGGGGGTCCTGGTGCAATTAACCCAAGAAGTCACGCGCCAAGCGCGTGCCTGGGGCACTCAGGGACCTCTTTGTAATAAAAGTAAGATCCGGGGACTATTTGGTAACACGTACCAAAAGTCCGGGGACCTCAGATGCAAATTACCCTAAAATAAGCGCACATGCGCAATTAAAACATTCACAGGGGCATAGATGCAAATACTCAAAAGTTTTCATTCATTTCTAAACATCCAGAACTACAGGGAACATATGATGCAAATAACCCAAAAATACACGTGACGAAGCACATGGCTCACACAAGCAGGGGTATAAGTGCAAATAAACTAAAGCGCAAGGTCCATTGTGCAAATTACCCTAAAACTAAACAACGTACTGAGATATTTACAGGACTAGAACAAAATGCATAAAAGGAAGGGGGCCTAAGGATAATTTACCCCGTATTTATTATCGTCGATGGCCGGATGTGTGACGCGTGGCTGATCTGACGATGGAGATGAATGCGCCTTAACCCTTGGGAAGCCTGGCCTGATCGAACGCCTGAGAGCCCTCCACGTGGAAATCGGACGGTGACGGTTCGCTGGAGTCTAAGCCCTCAGTGGATCAACGGAGGAGAGGCGGGCACGTGGCAGATCTGATGGACGAGGCTAGCTGGTGCCTCTCCCCCCGAGCGGACGGTCGAGATCGATCCTCGGGATGATCAGACGGTGACAGTGCGCCTAGATGGATGGATCAGATTGCACCTGGGGCGCGAAGGAAGATCCGACGGTCGGCGAGGGTCCTGGAAGAACTGGTGGCCGGCGAGCTTCGCCGGCCCACTGAGCGCACGGTGAACCTCGTCTGATGCGCCTGAGGTGCGGGGAAGCTTCGCCGTGAAGCTCCGCACCCGATGCGCTGCTCCGGTGAAGGCGGGGAACTCCAGAGAGCTCCGGCGGCGTGGAAGAACAAGAGCTGTTGTGCCCAGAAGTTTCGACCTCCAGATGAGGTCGATTGGCCGAGATACCTGCACAGGAAAGAAGCTGGGTCGAGGGCAAACTGCCTCGACCCGTCAGAGCGGGCGGAAGGTGAAAGGTGAGACGCTGTGGAGGCTCTCCGGCGAGCGGCGGAGGGCGAGAGCCGAGACCCTGCTCCGGGGCGAGCCAGGGGGAGTGAAGGGTCGGAGAAGGTGGAGAGGGGTCTGGCGGAGGTGATGGCGGTGTCGGATGATCAAGGGAGTGGACGGAGACGGCAGGTGGAGGTGGCGGAGCTACGCTACAGAAAAGCGAAAAATCCTAATTTACGCTAAACTAGAGGCTAAGGAGGTTACCTGGTGAAGGCTGTCGACTGGGCTGGAACTCAAGAAGCTCCTGGGTCATTGCCTGCAAGGGGGCGTCGTCTCCCCGAGGCTGGGCGCGCTCGCGGCGGCGCACGGCGGAGTTACCCACCGGATCAGTGGATTCCTGGGAACTCGAGCCTCGCTTCCACTCCAAAACACGCAGCTGTCACTCAGGTGCTCAGGAGGAGCTCCTTGGCGGCGAGCAGGGGTCCAAATATGCGTGAATTAGGTCGCCGGCGACGACTATAAGTATGGTGGGTGATCCGAGAAGAAGGAGGTCGGGCGAGCTTCATGCGGTTCGGATCCACCAAACCCACCCCGGGCGAGGGTCCTGGATGATCGGAGTGCAATCGGAGCCCGGGGTTTGGGTCGATGGCGGTCGGGTCAGGCGGGTAAAAGATCGAGAAATCGGGTCGGTTGCCTGACCCGTGAAAGAAGAAGGTCCGCGGGGGAAGTTGACCGGGGTCAACAAACCCCCGTGGACCAATCAGAAGCCGCCACGTATTTTATTTTTGTTTATTTATTTTAGGCTAGAAAATGATGGAATTAGCAAAAACTTAAAACACAAAATATTTTTATTTTATTTTTTTCTATTTTTGGTGATTTTTACTTAATTTTTGGAGATAAAAATAAGGTATTTACATTATATAGCTATACATAGGTATATATACAATATGTAGGCTTTTGATTTTTGATTTTTAATTATTATTTTTATACAATTTTATTCCCATTTTATATTTTATTTATTTACATTATAAAATAAGGAATAAAAGGGTGTTTTTATTTTATTTTTATTATTTATATACATAGGTAAAATAAATAGATATATACAAGGTATATGTACAATGTATTTTTGTATTTTAATTTTTCTCTTTTTATTTTGTTATGATTTTAATTGTTTTTATTTTATTTATTTACAATATATAACATAGACTATTTACAAAAATTACTTTTGTATATTTACAAAGCTAAATATATATATATATATATATATAGGTGTGGCTTATGTACATAATGAAAGGGGGACTTTTGATCTTTTTGATTTTTAGCTTTTTAGTTTGTTTTTATATTTAATAAATATATACAAGTATTTACAAGCATATTTTTGGGTGAGGAAAATATAATTTTATTTATTTACATAAATATTTACACAAGAGCCCCTATCTCCCTCTACTTTGGCTGTTATGCGGTCAGGCCCATGCTGAGCCCTCCCTTGGGTTAGGTTGCTCAATATTTATTCTAAATATTTCCCTCTTTTTCTTTTTAATCTTTATTCTTTTATTTTTGCACAAAAACATGCTAATTATAAGTTTTTACACAATGCATGTTTTTGGTAATTATTTGTATTTACATATATCTACATGCATTTGCAAAGGTTTTTGTAGCTAAAATATAAGAATAAAGAGTGATGAATGGGTATTCATCACCCCCCTATACTTAACTTTGCTAGTCCCTTAGCAAACACTTATTTGAAAAAGAAGTGAAAAAGAAAGAAAAAGAAAAAGAGGATGTACATGGATCAAGGCTGATTATTAAACTTGCCTTCATTAAATTGGGATATGGAGCTCGATCAGATCTTTGGATTATTAATGTGTCGGAACCTTATTTGGACCTAAGCTTAAAACTCAACAGCCTTTAAGTTCCACCAATCTATGGGCAAGACTCCTCAATAAACCAGATCAGAACAAGTCTACATACACAAACTCTAATGACCATGAGTCTTTCCAAGCAGTGTAAGTGATGGGTGGCTCCCCACCTCAGAAGTAACAAAGAAACAACCTCCCTTAACCTGGTAACTCTAATGCCTCGGTCTAGCAACTCTTTCCTCGAGAAGCGGGGTATTCCCTTCTAAGTTCAAGTGCAACCGACTCAAGAAGAGGGGGAAGAAGTATAGACTTTTGGAAGCTTAGCCAGTGTAGCTAAGTCTCCCGCTGCAAGCTTCATGAGATGTAACATGGATACCATAAGCTTTGCTTTATTTGACTAAGTACACTCCGGTGGGGTTATTAAATTTTCAATCCGACCCACCACTTTTTTGGAGTTCTTTTTGCATTTTTTTTCAAGGACTTCTGTACAATATATCTACATGGTGCAGCATATATACAAGAAATTTCCTCTTGAGCCAGTAGACTATCCCTCTTTTGAAGCTTTATTGCAACCCACAGCTTCTGTCTTTAGCCTTCATCACCACTAGACCAAGTTGAGACGCACTTCCTTCACTAGAAGAAGAAGAGAGGTTCCGCCTAGAAGTACTACCCTCATATGCTACCCCAAGCCAAAGGAAATTGCCTCCTCACCACCTCATCCGTGGAGAGCCATGTGTAAAGTGCAGGTGCAAGTCAAGCCATTGTCTCTAAGAGTCATGCGTGTGTTGTTAAGTGCTCTACTTAGGCTCATCAAGATGACATATGCTCATAGCCTAGTGGACTCAAAGGATTAAGTCCTTATGGACCTGAAAAGCCTTAACCCTAAATCCTATAAGGTTCCTCTTAAAGTTAAGTGGATTAAGATCTTATTCAAGCTCCATTTCTCAATTTAATTCCAGGCTTAGTTTAAATGTCAACTCTCATCCAGGGAAAACTATATACATATATGTACACAAGATGCTATTTACAAATATTTTACAATCATGCAAAATTTTTGAAAAATGTTTTGAAATCATGGATGAATGATGCATGAGGTGCAAGTTTTGCAAAAAGATATTTACAAACATTTACACAAGATTTTTGCAAACTTTTGATTTTCAAAACATTTTGGAAAAATTTTGTACTATTGATGAATACCCATTCATCACTCTTTATTCTTCTATTTTAGCTACAAAAACCCTTTTCAAATACATGTAGATATGTGTAAATACAATTAATTACCAAAAGCATGCATTGTGTAAAAACCTATAATTAGCATGTTTTTGTGCACAAAATAAAAGAATAAAGAGCAAAAAGAAAAAGAGGGAAATATTTAGAATAAATATTGAGCAACCTAACCCAAGGGAGGGCTCAGCATGGGCCTGACCGCATAAAAGCCAAAGTAGAGGGAGATAGGAGCTCATTTGTATATATTTGTAAATACATAAAACTATATATTTTCCTCACCCAAAAATATACTTGTACATATTGTGTGAATATTCTATTAAAAACAAAATAAAAAGATAAAAATCACAAATTCAAAAATACTCTTCCTTCACCATGTGTATAAACCACATCTTGTATTTATTTAACCTTGTAAATAAATTCATTTATTTTCTAAAATTTTTTGTAAATATTCTATGGCATACTTTGTAAATAAAATAAATAAAAAGAAACAAAACAAAAATCAAATAAAAATCACAAAATGAAAAATACAAAAATACATTTTATAAATACCATGTATATAAGTGTATTCAATTATTTATTTCACCCTTGTATATATATAATAAAAAAATATTCTTTTATTCCATATTTTATCTTGTAAATAAATAAAATACAAAATGGGCATAAAAACACATAAAAATAACAAACAAAACAAAAATCAAAAATAAAAATCCATATAGTGTACATATACCTATATATAGAGCTAACCTATTTTTATTTCCAAAAATTAAATAAAAATCACCAAAAAATAGAAAAAAATAAAAGAAAAATATTTCATGTTTTGAGTTTTCACTAATTCGACCTATTTATGCCCTAAAAAAATAAAACAAAAATCAATAACACGTGGCAGAGTCTGGTTGGTCCACGGGGGAATGTTGACCCCGGTCAACTCCCCCGCGACCCCTTTCCTATTCTGGACCACGCGCGCCGCGCCTTCTTCCCCGAATTTTCCCACGCGACTCCAGCTGTCATCCACTCAACCCCCGCGCCCAAATTCTTCGCCGCACATCCCTCTCCCTCGCCGGATCTCTCGCCATCAAATCCAAGCTTTCTATAGCTGTCGCCACTCAACCCTAGACGCCCGGTCACACTATATATCCTTCCCCTCCGCCGCCTCCGCGCCGCATCTTTGGCCCTTCTCTTCCTTCCCCGTGACCTCCATTGGCTCCGCCTGAGTGACAGCGAGCGTTAGCCCTTGTTGCAGTGAGGCGAGGGAGCGAAACCATCGATCCGGCGTAACCTCGCCGTCCTTGCTCCGCCGCCGGCGTTGAGCATCGAGCTTCAGGCCTTGACGCCCTTCGAAGCTACGACCCGGAGATAGCCCATCTCCAGCACAGTCTCCAGCATCCATCAGGTACCCGATTCGACCTTCCATTTAGCTTAATTTCCGATTACGCCCAATTCTCATCTCCGACGCATCTCTCCGATTCCGTCCACTTCACGCAATATCTCGACCCTCCGACCATCTCATCATCTTCACCGTGTCCCCACGCACCTTCTACGCACCTTCACTCAACCCAGATCGCACAGGATCTGGGAGTCGAGCTCCACCGTCCTCCGCTCGCCGGAGCTCTTCCGCCACGCCGCACCGACCACCTTCACCCCGCCTTCTTGGGTCGAGGCACTTTGCCCTCGACCCGCGAAGCTTCTGAACTTGTTTGCAGGTCAAGAGGAGGCTGTCTGAGGCTTCCCAACTTCGAGCCAGGAGCTTCTTCTCCGACGACCTCGCCGGAGCCTTCCAGGGCTCGGCCGAGGCATTGGAGACCCGTAGCAGCCGCGCAACCTCACGCCGGAGCTTCTCCGACCTTCAGGCGCAGCTGAGGAAGATCGGAGTGCACGCAGGAGGCCGGCGAAGTTCGCCGGCCATCAGTTCTTCGAGGACCCTCCAGAGCCGTCCGATGAACACCTCGCTCCAGTTCTGATCGTGGCCGTTCATCTGAGGAGGAGCAGCAGCCGTCGATTCATTTGAGGAGTTCATCCGGACCCTTGATCGCAGAGGAGAGAGGCCCGGAGCCCATCACCGTCAGATCGTCCACGTGCCTCTCCCTCCACCGTCGGATCAGGCCAGCGTTTCAAGAGTAAAGGCGCGTTTGCATCTCCACCGTCCGATCACCACGTGGCGTCCATCTGACCGTCGGCTAATAAAGGGGTAAATATCATAGGGCCCCCTCGTAGTTTGTTAATTTCGTTTTAGTCCTGTAACTTTAAATTCACGTTGTTTATTTTCTGGGTTATTTGCATCAAGGACCTCGCACTTATTTTTAATTGCACTTATATCCCCGCCAGTAGTGAACCACGTGCGTCGTCACGTGTCTTTTTGGGTTATTTGCAATGTATGCCTTGTAGTTCTGGATGTTTTGAATTGAATGAAATGTTTTGTGAAATTGCATTTATGCCCCTGTGAGCACTGAATTTGCACATGTGCGAATTATTTTGGGAATTTTGCAACCATACCCCTGGGCTTTTGATACGAGTTATCAAATAGCCCTAGGACTTGGTTTTTATTACATTTAGGTCCCTGTGTGCCCCAGACACGTGCTTGGCACGTGACTTCTTGGGTATTTTGCACCAGGACCCCAGAACTTTTGGGTATTTGCACTTAGGTCCCTGTGCACAGTGCCCCACCTTTATTTTTGAATAAAATATCAAACGACCTCCAAATCCAATGAAATTTTGACACATGGCTCCTGCCATGGTGTAGGAATTTCTATGATTTTTGGGGACATTTTGGATTTCATTTATTATTTTTAAAAATTCAAAAACCCCTATTTTTGCTACTGTTTGACTTTAAAAATACCAAAAAAATATAAAAACTTAACCAAAAATTCTAAAAAAATTAGGACTTGTTGCTTACTGTTTGATTGATTTTCTAGCCAATTTTGGCTATTGTTCATCTCTTAAAAACCCTAAAAATTGAAAAACCCCTAAAAACTCATAAAAATTGTAGTAAATAAATTAAAAATCCAAAAACAATAATTTAGGTGCCTAAATTTTCCTCATTCTTCATAGATTATAGGAAAATTACCTCCAGGGTTGATTGACACTCTTAAATATTTTATTTTTGAGTTTCTAACCTTGCTGGACAGTACCTCTTCTTTGTTGCATTGTTTGATTTTTAATAATTATTTTATCCATTAGAAAAATTCCAAAAATTCACCAAAAACAGTAAAAAACCTAAAAAACATAAAAATCAATTTTCTGGAATTTTTACATCATTTCTTGTGTGTTGTATAAATTGTTGAAGTCCCCTTGTATTTACATTCTCTCATTTTCTCATCTTTTAAAAAAATCTAAAAAAAAAAAAAATACAAAAACAAATAAAAACCAAAAAGAGACTCACTTGGATTTCTGACTACATCGTAGGCCGCAAGGCCAATCTGTGCTCCTTGTGTTCGACCCTGGGAGCTATACCAGGTTAATCTTATAGCAGACCGCTCCTTCTTGTGTGTTGATTGATTTATTTCTTTGAGTGGTTATTTTTCTGGATTGCTCCGTGTTTGTGATTGAGGTCGCAACGACCTAGCATTTATTTTACACCTTTACCTCATCGCAAATTTCGACAATCAGAATGGCGCCGTTGCCGGGGAGCACGGCTTTGTAGTCAGTTTTCCATTTTGTCTCTCTCTATATTACTGTTGTTTTCTGACCATTCTCTCTCTTTGATTTTTGTGCGAGGTACTACGTGGAGAACTTGGAGTTACTATTTTGAGATCCGCACGGGAAGAAGAGCAGGAAGAGAGAGAGAGGAGAAGAAAGTTTCATTTCAGAGAGAGAGAGAGAACATTTCTTGTTGTAATAACTTAGGACTTGAACTTTGAACTCTGGACATTTGTAACTTAGCGGGTCTGTTTCGCTGAGCACCGGTGTGCTCGGGGGACCCACTTGGATTTTCGCGGCTTTTATCGTGGTTTTCATAGCTAGCTGCCTTTTCCGGTGTTTCTCGCGGTTTTAGCCCCTAGATTTAGGAATTTTGATTGATTGTGACGTAGATTTTTAAGGCCCAACACCTAATAGAATATCTGTTCCTATAGAACGTAATTGGACCTTAATAAAATTCATTGAAAAAGTTAGTTTAATTGGATTTGAGACCACGTGCCGTGAGGAGTCACATACAGCGCTGGCAGGACCCGTTGTGGCGGGCACCGAGTGACTCCCAAGATCGGACTCCGGACTCAATTCGATTAGCTGACTATTGTTCTTCACGATCAATAGAAGTTGCTCATCTAGGATCCGGTTTTTCCCGCTGCACCATTTAGGTAGTTTATTTCTGTCTTTAAATTCTGCGCGGATCACTTGCATGTAGAGTGCTGGAGACAAGGTACGCATTTCTTTCTCTGCATGCATCATTGATTTCTTCGCGCATCGGCTTTTTCGTCTTCTCCCTCTGTTTTTGGACTTAATCATCAGGAGAATCGGAAAAATCGTTAGGCCGCTTGTATTTATTTTTGAAAAATATTTAAAAAGAAAAACAAAAAATTGGGACTGGATAACATTATTGACCCTAAAAGACACTCACAATTAAAAATTTGTCTTGGGGAGAGCAACCCCCTCATTGTTTGGTTTGATTGTGCGAGAGAGTGACCCGAACACTAGGTAAAGCCCTCCGGTGCTCATCTCGACTGATTACCGACTCTTCTGTGCGGGACAGTCGGTTGAGAGAGTATCGGGTATCCTAACAGGTCACGATTAAGCGCTCTGATATTTTGTATGTTCACCAAATAAAATTGACAAGATAAATTGACCGATCTTTCACGGTCTTCACAGTGTGTTGCGTTGGTGAACCGGGGGTTTGCTTGTGATCATATTTTCTCCAGATCCCATCCGCCCAACTCGCCAAGATCAAGATGATGGGTAGACGATCTCTTAGGCAGCCTTTGGCTGCACCGCTTTCAGGCGAGTCTACTACATTATCTAGGTTGGCCCGTGAGAGTCGAGACCAGCTCTCCGGGCCCGAGTTCGAATCCACCCTGTTCCCCCTCGATCCCCTTTCTTCTGTTCCTGAGAGACATGAGCCCGAGGAGAGACGAATTCATTTGACTGAACCTGAGTTGGGCTCTTCTTATTTTGCAGACATCCCTATGGCTGGAGCCGGTAGTTCAGACGATCGCCAGCCCGAACACTTTGTCTTAGACCAGGGGGCGATTAACTCCACCCTGATCGCGTCATTAGAGACAGTTCAGAACCAGTTACGCGATCAGGGAGCATTTATGATAGAGATGAGGAGGGAGTTGGAGAGACTCCGAAGAGAGAGAGAAGAGCCGAGCGAGCCGGAGGACATCCCTGATGCTGATGCAGAGGCAGCAGCCGCAGCAGCAGCTGCCGCAGCAGCGGCAGCCGCCGCCGCAGCAAGACCGATGCGGGAACTTCACAACCCCGGATCTACACTGATGCACCAATGGGTGGTGATTCCTGCTATCGTGGGGGATTTCAAGTTCCCTCCGAACACCCTGCAGATGCTTCCTCATTTTCACGGACTCGCCACTGAGGAACCACACCTCCATCTCCAGGAGTTTCTGATGATCTGCAGCACTGTCCACGACCGTCGTGTGGACCAAGATACGATTCGAATGATGGCCTTCCCTTTTTCACTGGCAGATAGAGCAGCCGCCTGGCTGAAACATCTAGGGAAGTTTGTTTACACCTGGGATCAGCTCCGCACCGAGTACTTGAACAAGTACTATCCACTCGGGCGGACGAATGCAGCAAGGGCCCTGATCAACAACTTCTCCATGCTCCCTAACGAGCAATTTCACGAGGCATGGGAGAGGTTCAGAGAGCTTCTGGATAGATGCCCACACCACGACATTTCGAAGCCGAACCTAGTTCAGAGCTTCTTTAGTGGGCTAACACCAGAGCTTCAGGGTCTGGTGAATGCTTCTTGCGGCGGGTCCTACTTTGCCAAGGACCACAACCAAGTCTGGGCCATCTATGAGGAGATGTCCGAGAATTACATGGTGATGTCCCAGACTCGGTTGTACACCCAGAGATCTCAGCAGCCGCCAGGACCCGTGCAGTATCAGCGGATAGCACGGGTTGATGCAGGTCCATCCAGTTCGTCCACAGTTGCAGCCGCACAGGCAGAGTCGGCCGCTGCGGACATGGGGATTATTAGTGAGAAGTTGGACCGCATGGAGATAATAGAGAAGAAGCAGTGCCAGGGCATAACTCAGATGGAGGAAATGGCACAGACTCTGAGCGACATGAAGACCCAGCTCTTGTGTCTTCAGGAGGCACAGACGGCTCCTCAGCCCCGTCTTCTGTCGCGAGGCGATTCCGGCGGCAGCCGCAGCTCGTCCCAGCGCTCCAGCTCCTTGCAGCAGCCTAGACAAGTTCACCTTGTACAGGCGGAGCCGTACCAGCAGCAGCAGCCCTCTTACCAGTCACCACCATCTCCAGACTTACAGATGGTGGTATATCAGCCGGATCAGCCTCTGGATGTACTCCCACCAGCCCCTTACGATGCGGAACCGTTGATGGATGTCAACGGGATTTGGTATGACCGTCCTCAACCTGGAATCCGACGAGACCATCCCGGATTCAGGTGGGGGAATGGGGGTAACCAACCCCAGCAGCAGCCAGCCGGTCAGGGAGGGCAGTACGCCCAGCAGAGGGATCACCAGCAGCACCCAGCACACCAGCCATCATCGTTCGTATCTCGTCCCTATCAGCAGCAGGGACAGAGTTGGAGACGTGAGCAGCAGGCTCACCAGCAGCAGCATCATTCCTCTCACCCCTCTCAACCACAGCAGCACCAGGTCCAGCAGCCTCATTACCAGAGAGGCAACCCGTCGGGCTCCCATGAGAGCCCCGCCATGGATGATATAGCCCGCCTCTTCACAGAGCAGCAGGCTACATTTAGACGGGAGATGGACGAGTTCCGCCAGGAGATGCGGGACTTGATGAGAGGGAAGGCCGCCATCCCTGCACAGATAGAGCCTAATCCGAATAATCTGAAGAGGAAATCTGAGCAGGTAGTTCACACTGAGCCTACCACTTCTAGTGACTCATTTGATGTTATCTCGTCGGATTTATTTGATGCTGATTTTGTCACACTTAGGAGCGGTAGAAGACCAGCAGGAGGCGCCTCATCTGAGCGACAACACGAGGATCCATCTAGAGCGCCAGATGAGGAAGAGGAGAGCGGTACTGAAGCCGCACATCCTGATGAGGGTGGTACTGATGCCACCCGAGATGCTGATTCCACCGGCGGTACTGAGGCCGCCGTTTCACCACATCGAGGAGGTGGTACTGACGCCACCAGCAGAGCCGAGCCAGCCCGCGGTACTGA
The DNA here is from genome assembly GCA_037367405.1 of Ottelia alismoides. Lineage (NCBI taxonomy): Eukaryota > Viridiplantae > Streptophyta > Magnoliopsida > Alismatales > Hydrocharitaceae > Ottelia > Ottelia alismoides. The sequence continues at coordinate 52,055 of JAZKJV010006166.1, read as the reverse complement.
GGCCGCAAGACGTCTAGATGCAGAGCCAGCTAGAGGTGGTACTGATGCCACCAACATTTCTTCTGATAGAACTGTTGTCTTTCCTCGCTTGAATGTATCTCGGAACTCTGATTTGAATAAAGGAAAAGGTTTAGTTTATTCTGATCCCACTGTGATGAATGATGTTTGTGAGGATCCAGTCATTGAATCATCTAGGCCTATTCCTAGTCCTTCATCTGAGAAGGACCCTGTGATCCCCTTTCCTAGAGCCCTTGAGTTGGGGAAGGGGAAGAAAAAAGAAAAAGACCCAAAAAAGAGAGAGCAGGAGGAGTTCAGCAAAGACATGATAGACCGATTTCACATCCAGCTGACCCTCAATGAGGCTTTGCAGCACATCCCTCTTCTTCAGCGGTCCTTGAGAGACAGGACCACAGTCAGGAGGACGAAGAGGAACAAGACCGCAGAGATCCATGTGCTGACCAAAGCCACGTGTTATGCGATCCAGAACCATCTGCCGACTAAGAGGCCAGATTTAGGGGCCCCGTATGTCAGATGTCAGATTAGTGAGCAGAGGTTCGACCGCACTCTACTAGATAGCGGATCATCGATCAACCTTCTTCCGGCAGCCCTTCTCCACCACTTAGAGTTGGGCACTCTTGTACAGAGCAGGACATACCTTCAGTTTGCTGATCGGTCTGTCAAGAGGCCAAAGGGGTTGTTGCGAGACGTTGTCGTCACGATTCAGGGTTTGCAATTCCCCGTGGACTTCGTAGTGCTGGACATGGAGACCCCTGATTCGTTGACCGATTCCCCCATCATCCTCGGTCGCCCATTCTTGGCCACAGCCAAGGCAGTGACTGATCATGACAGTGGGAAGGTGTACTTTCGCATCCAGGGCGAGAGTATACAAATAGAGACGGTCAAGGACCACAGAGCCAGATCCAGACCCCGCTCACATGGCAGTACAGATTCAGAGCAGCTGACAGACGCAGAGCCAGACATCCACCAGGACTGTGATTTTGTGATCACAGATGATGAGGCAGCTTGGGCAGATCCTGCAGCACAGACCATCCTCTCATACTCAGATACAGCTGATGCAGAGATGATAGAAGAGGAGAGTCTGGAGAGCACGGCCCTGGTTCAGGATACTATTGAGTCAGCAAAATCGGATCTTGATCGCGACACGATTTTCAGTGATGGTGGTACTGAGGCCACCCTGCTCTATGGTGGTGCTGATGCCACCTTGTTCTCCAGTGGTACTGATGCCACTGAGTCTGATATAGATCCCTCGGATTCAGAGTCTGATTGGGCAGATTGTAATGATCAGATGCCAGATCTGGATCCACCTGAGCCTACAGATGAGGAGGAGGTAGAGGCAGAACAGATCAGAGACAATGTAGAGGACCTGCCTTCTCCAGATCCAGTTTGTGAGAGTTCGATATCATTTTCCCAGACAAATTTGGCAGAATTATCAGCATACACACATCTTCTTCAGAAGCCAGATTTGCCAGCACCTAGCTGTCCAGAGCTAAAGCCGCTCCCTACTTCGCTGAAGTATCGATTCCTTGCGGGAGAGTCTGAGATGTACCCAGTCATCATCTCTGCAGATCTGACTGGAGAGCAAGAATCCCGTCTGATGGAGGTTCTTGAAAAGAACCGCAAGGCAATTGGATGGAGCGTAGCAGATCTCCATGGGATCAGTCCCTCGTTGTGCTCCCACCATATCTATCTCGAGGAAGGGGCAAAGCCGTCGCGTGAGTTCCAGCGGCGACTGAACCCCAACCTACGAGAGGTCGTCATGAAGGAAATATCAAAATGGTGGAGTGCAGATTTTATTTATCCCATTTCCGACTCCAAGTGGGTTAGCCCCTTGCATGTGGTGCCCAAGAAGACGGGCATCACGACTGTGATCAGTGAGTCGGGAGAGGAGATTGCTACACGAGTACCCACCTCTTGGAGGGTTTGTGTTGACTACAGGAGACTCAACCAGGCCACCAAGAAGGACCATTTCCCCCTGCCTTTTATTGATCAGATCATAGAGAGACTGGCAGGGAAGAGCCATTATTGCTTCCTAGATGGGTACTCGGGCTACAACCAAGTGGCCATCGCTCCTGAGGATCAGGAGAAGACCACCTTTACCTGTCCCTTTGGTACTTACGCCTTTCGACGCATGCCATTCGGGCTATGTAACGCCCCTGCGACTTTTCAGAGATGCATGCTGTCGGTCTTTTCGGACATGGTAGGGGAGTGCTTGGAGGTCTTCATGGACGACTTCTCGGTTTACGGCGACGGTTTCGATTCCTGTCTTGACTGCCTAGACCGAGTACTCCAGCGATGCATTGCTACCCGCTTAGTTCTGTCTTGGGAGAAGAGTCACTTCATGGTGACTCAAGGGACGGTGCTTGGCCACATCATCTCCAACAGAGGTATGGAGGTTGATCCGGCCAAGGTCGATGTCATTAGGAAACTCACACCGCCGTCCAATCTGAAGCAGTTACGGTCATTTCTGGGGCACGTTGGTTTTTATAGGAGATTCATTCATGATTTCAGCAAGATTGCCCGACCGTTGACTGACCTCTTGACAAAAGACACCGAGTTCCTTGTTGATGACAAGTGTCTTTCGTCCTTTGAGACTCTCCAGCAGTGTGTAATTGAGGCTCCTGTCCTTCAGCCACCTGATTGGTCTCTCCCATTCGAGATCATGACGGACGCCTCTGATTTTGCCGTAGGGGCCGTGCTAGGACAGAGGAGGGATGGAGTACCATTTGCCATACACTATGCTAGCCGCACATTGGATTCCGCCCAGCGGAATTATACAGTCACAGAGAAGGAGATGCTAGCAGTAGTGTTTGCCCTAGATAAATTCAGATCATATATCATTGGATCTAGAGTGACCTTGTACACAGATCACACCGCCATCAGGTACCTCATGTCAAAGAAGGATGCCAAGGCAAGACTTACTAGATGGATCCTTCTACTCCAGGAGTTCGACATTGAGATCAAGGATAAACCTGGAAGTGAAGAATGTGGTGGCGGACCATTTATCCCGACTAGAGCAGCCTGAGGATTCAGAGCAGATTGATCCGATCAGAGATACCTTCCCAGACGAGGCGATCCTTGCTATCGCCTCACTCCCATGGTACGCCGATATTGTGAACTTTCTCGTTGCTGGGAAAGTCCCACAAGATTGGCCCAAGCAGAAGATTGAGACCTTCCTTGCGAAGGCCAAGTCCTACCACTGGGAGGATCCCATCCTTTACCACGAAGGAGGGGATAGCATCTGGCGTCGGTGTATTCCTCAGGAGGAGCATCATAGTGTCCTCACTTACTGCCACAAGCTTGAGGCAGGAGGACATCATTCTGGGAGGAGAACGGCACAGAAAGTGCTCCAATCCGGCTTGTGGTGGCCTACACTCTTCAAGGACTCTGATGAGTTCGTGAAGCGGTGTACTGACTGTCAGAGGATGGGCACTTGTGGACAGCGTGATATGATGCCGATGCAGCCCATTCACTTCTGTGAGGTTTTTGACGCATGGGGCATCGATTTCATGGGTCCATTCCCTAAGAGTCAGGGATTCGAGTACATTCTGTTAGCCGTAGATTATGTTAGTCGTTGGGTTGAGGCTATCCCCGCCCGAGCCGCAGATGCAAAGACAGTTTGCAAATTTTTGAAGAGGAACATCATTATGCGGTTTGGGGTTCCACGAGTTCTTATTTCTGATGGGGGGTCTCACTTCATCAACGACCAGGTGAAGGCACTTGCTAGAGAGTTCGGCATAGACCATCGTGTTGCTACACCGTATCATCCACAGACGAATGGTCTAGCTGAAGTGTCGAATAGGGAGATCAAGAATATTTTGCAGAAAGTCGTCCGCCCTGACCGAAAGAATTGGTCACAACTTTTGGACTCGGTCTTGTGGGCATATCGGACGTCTTTCAAGACTCCATTAGGTACATCTCCCTTTCGCCTCGTGTATGGCAAGCCCTGTCACCTACCAGTGGAGCTGAGGCACAAGTCACTCTGGGCAGTTACAGACATATTGATGGATCCAAATGGTATAGGAGACCAGAGGAGGGCAGAGTTAGCCGCCTTGGAAGAACTTAGAGATGCAGCTTTCTCAAACAGCCTACATTATAAGGAGAAAGTCAAGGAGTGGCATGATTCTCATATCAGCCACAAGCATTTTGAGATTGGACAGAAAGTATGGCTGTTTGATGCAAGGCTTAGATTATTTCCAGGGAAGCTACAGAGCAAATGGAAAGGACCCTATTTGGTCAGAAAGGTACACGATAACGGTAGCATTGACATATCTGAGTTATCTTCTGAGAGTACCTTCCGAGTGAACGGCCAGCGGCTCAAACCATTTCTAGATCATGGGCCGCGGGACGTTATTATCGCCGCTATTCATTTTGCGTGAGATGTGGTCTTTTGACTCACATCTTTTGCATCTCACGCCTGATTTTCACTATTCCTCCGCCTGTATAGATCCAGTTGTCCATATCATTCTATTCTTTAGTCCCACATCCCATCTCTCATCCTATGATTATGCTATACTTAGGGTGTACTTTACCCTAAGTATAGGGGGGATGTCGGACTTGTGAGTATTCTTTTCATTCTTTCTGCTCTTGTTTTTGCTGCCTATACTTAGGGATATTTTACCCTAAGTATAGGGGGGGCAGATTCTGTATATTCTTCACTCGGCTTTCCCTTCATGTACAGCTTTCTATACTTAGGATTAGTTAATCCTAAGTATAGGGGGAAACCACCGAGTTCTTCTCATTCTATTCATTGATTTGTTCCTGTACTTAGCCATTCCTTTTCACTTCCCTTTTACTAAGCACGAGTTATGTCTTCTTCATCGCTCTTGATCACTCTGAGGACATCGTTCGAGCTAAGTATAGGGGGGGTGTGTATATATTTCATATATACTTTAGCCATAACTCGTACTTTGTGTGAATAAATAAAATGGCTAAAAATCACAAAAATTAAAAATTTTTCATGTACATAAACCTCTTTTATTCTTGCACATACATAGCTAGTGTACAAAGTATTTTTGTAAAAATGATTTCAAAAATCTTTTGTGTAAAGCTTGTGTAAAATATTTTGTATCAAAATTATGTATATAGTACAAAATTTTTTCAAAATGTTTTGAAAATCAAAAGTTTGCAAAAATCTTGTGTAAATGTTTGTAAATATCTTTTTGCAAAACTTGCACTTCATGCATCATTCATTCATGATTTCAAAACATTTTTTCAAAATTTTTGCATGATTGTAAAATATTTGTAAATAGCATCTTGTGTACATATATGTATATAGTTTTTCCTGGATGAAAGTTGACATTTAAACTGAGCCTGGAATTAAATTGAGAAATGGAGCTTGAAAAAGATCTTAATTCACTTAACTTTAAGAGGAACCTTGTAGGACTTAGGGTTAGAGCTTTTCAGGTCCATAAGGACTTAATTCTTTGAGTCCACTAGGCTATGAGCATATGTCATCTTGATGAGCCTAAGTAGAGCACTTAACAACACACGCATGACTCTCAGAGACAATGGCTTAACTTGCACCTGCACTTTACACATGGCTCTCCATGGATGAGGTGGTGAGGAGGCAGTTTCCTTTGGCTTGGGGTAGCATATGAGGGTAGTACTTCTAGGCGGAACCTCTCTTCTTCTTATAGTGAAGGAAGTGCACCTCAACTTAGTCTAGTGGTGTTGACAGCTAAAGACAGAAGCTGTGGGTTGCAATAAAGCTTCAAAAGAGGGATAGTCTACTGGCTCAAGGGGAAATTTCTTATATATGCTGCACCATGTAGATATGTTGTACAGAAGTTGTTGAAAAAAAAAATGCAAAAATGCAAAAAGAACTCCAAAAAAAAGTGGTGGGTCGGATTGAAAATTTAATAACCCCACCGGAGTGTAAAGATCTCATGAAGCTTGCAGCGGGAGACTTAGCTACACTGGCTAAGCTTCCAAAACTCTATACTTCTACCCCCTCTTCTTGAGCCGGTTGCACTTGAACTTAGAAGGGAATACCCCGCTTCTCGAGGAAAGAGTTGCTAGACCGAGGCATTAGAGTTACCAGGTTGAGGGAGGTTGTTTCTTTGTCACTTCTGAGGTGGGGAGCCACATATCACTTACACCGCAAGAAAAGATTCATGGTCATTAGAGTTTGTGTATGTAGACTTGTTCTGATCTGGTTTATTAAGGAGTCTTGCCCATAGATTGGTGGAACTTGGAGGCTGTTGAGTTTTAGGCTTAAGTCCAAATAAGGTTCCGACACATTAATAATCCAAAGATCTGATCGAGCTCCATATTTCAATTTAATGAAGGAAAAATTTAATAAGTCAACCTTGATCCATGTACATCCTCTTTTTCTTTTTCTTTTTCTTTCTTTTTCACTTCTTTTTCAAATAAGTGTTTGCTAAGGGACTAGCAAAGTTAAGCATAGGGGGGTGATGAATACCCATTCATCACTCTTTATTCTTCTATTTTAGCTACAAAAACCCTTTTCAAATACATGTAGATATGTGTAAATACAATTAATTACCAAAAGCATGCATTGTGTAAAAACCTATAATTAGCATGTTTTTGTGCACAAAATAAAAGAATAAAGAGCAAAAAGAAAAAGAGGGAAATATTTAGAATAAATATTGAGCAACCTAACCCAAGGGAGGGCTCAGCATGGGCCTGACCGCATAAAAGCCAAAGTAGAGGGAGATAGGAGCTCATTTGTATATATTTGTAAATACATAAAACTATATATTTTCCTCACCCAAAAATATACTTGTACATATTGTGTGAATATTCTATTAAAAACAAAATAAAAAGATAAAAATCACAAATTCAAAAATACTCTTCCTTCACCATGTGTATAAACCACATCTTGTATTTATTTAACCTTGTAAATAAATTCATTTATTTTCTAAAATTTTTTGTAAATATTCTATGGCATACTTTGTAAATAAAATAAATAAAAAGAAACAAAACAAAAATCAAATAAAAATCACAAAATGAAAAATACAAAAATACATTTTATAAATACCATGTATATAAGTGTATTCAATTATTTATTTCACCCTTGTATATATATAATAAAAAAATATTCTTTTATTCCATATTTTATCTTGTAAATAAATAAAATACAAAATGGGCATAAAAACACATAAAAATAACAAACAAAACAAAAATCAAAAATAAAAATCCATATAGTGTACATATACCTATATATAGTGCTAACCTATTTTTATTTCCAAAAATTAAATAAAAATCACCAAAAAATAGAAAAAAATAAAAGAAAAATATTTCATGTTTTGAGTTTTCACTAATTCGACCTATTTATGCCCTAAAAAAATAAAACAAAAATCAATAACACGTGGCAGAGTCTGGTTGGTCCACGGGGGAATGTTGACCCCGGTCAACTCCCCCGCGACCCCTTTCCTATTCTGGACCACGCGCGCCGCGCCTTCTTCCCCGAATTTTCCCACGCGACTCCAGCTGTCATCCACTCAACCCCCGCGCCCAAATTCTTCGCCGCACATCCCTCTCCCTCGCCGGATCTCTCGCCATCAAATCCAAGCTTTCTATAGCTGTCGCCACTCAACCCTAGACGCCCGGTCACACTATATATCCTTCCCCTCCGCCGCCTCCGCGCCGCATCTTTGGCCCTTCTCTTCCTTCCCCGTGACCTCCATTGGCTCCGCCTGAGTGACAGCGAGCGTTAGCCCTTGTTGCAGTGAGGCGAGGGAGCGAAACCATCGATCCGGCGTAACCTCGCCGTCCTTGCTCCGCCGCCGGCGTTGAGCATCGAGCTTCAGGCCTTGACGCCCTTCGAAGCTACGACCCGGAGATAGCCCATCTCCAGCACAGTCTCCAGCATCCATCAGGTACCCGATTCGACCTTCCATTTAGCTTAATTTCCGATTACGCCCAATTCTCATCTCCGACGCATCTCTCCGATTCCGTCCACTTCACGCAATATCTCGACCCTCCGACCATCTCATCATCTTCACCGTGTCCCCACGCACCTTCTACGCACCTTCACTCAACCCAGATCGCACAGGATCTGGGAGTCGAGCTCCACCGTCCTCCGCTCGCCGGAGCTCTTCCGCCACGCCGCACCGACCACCTTCACCCCGCCTTCTTGGGTCGAGGCACTTTGCCCTCGACCCGCGAAGCTTCTGAACTTGTTTGCAGGTCAAGAGGAGGCTGTCTGAGGCTTCCCAACTTCGAGCCAGGAGCTTCTTCTCCGACGACCTCGCCGGAGCCTTCCAGGGCTCGGCCGAGGCATTGGAGACCCGTAGCAGCCGCGCAACCTCACGCCGGAGCTTCTCCGACCTTCAGGCGCAGCTGAGGAAGATCGGAGTGCACGCAGGAGGCCGGCGAAGTTCGCCGGCCATCAGTTCTTCGAGGACCCTCCAGAGCCGTCCGATGAACACCTCGCTCCAGTTCTGATCGTGGCCGTTCATCTGAGGAGGAGCAGCAGCCGTCGATTCATTTGAGGAGTTCATCCGGACCCTTGATCGCAGAGGAGAGAGGCCCGGAGCCCATCACCGTCAGATCGTCCACGTGCCTCTCCCTCCACCGTCGGATCAGGCCAGCGTTTCAAGAGTAAAGGCGCGTTTGCATCTCCACCGTCCGATCACCACGTGGCGTCCATCTGACCGTCGGCTAATAAAGGGGTAAATATCATAGGGCCCCCTCGTAGTTTGTTAATTTCGTTTTAGTCCTGTAACTTTAAATTCACGTTGTTTATTTTCTGGGTTATTTGCATCAAGGACCTCGCACTTATTTTTAATTGCACTTATATCCCCGCCAGTAGTGAACCACGTGCGTCGTCACGTGTCTTTTTGGGTTATTTGCAATGTATGCCTTGTAGTTCTGGATGTTTTGAATTGAATGAAATGTTTTGTGAAATTGCATTTATGCCCCTGTGAGCACTGAATTTGCACATGTGCGAATTATTTTGGGAATTTTGCAACCATACCCCTGGGCTTTTGATACGAGTTATCAAATAGCCCTAGGACTTGGTTTTTATTACATTTAGGTCCCTGTGTGCCCCAGACACGTGCTTGGCACGTGACTTCTTGGGTATTTTGCACCAGGACCCCAGAACTTTTGGGTATTTGCACTTAGGTCCCTGTGCACAGTGCCCCACCTTTATTTTTGAATAAAATATCAAACGACCTCCAAATCCAATGAAATTTTGACACATGGCTCCTGCCATGGTGTAGGAATTTCTATGATTTTTGGGGACATTTTGGATTTCATTTATTATTTTTAAAAATTCAAAAACCCCTATTTTTGCTACTGTTTGACTTTAAAAATACCAAAAAAATATAAAAACTTAACCAAAAATTCTAAAAAAATTAGGACTTGTTGCTTACTGTTTGATTGATTTTCTAGCCAATTTTGGCTATTGTTCATCTCTTAAAAACCCTAAAAATTGAAAAACCCCTAAAAACTCATAAAAATTGTAGTAAATAAATTAAAAATCCAAAAACAATAATTTAGGTGCCTAAATTTTCCTCATTCTTCATAGATTATAGGAAAATTACCTCCAGGGTTGATTGACACTCTTAAATATTTTATTTTTGAGTTTCTAACCTTGCTGGACAGTACCTCTTCTTTGTTGCATTGTTTGATTTTTAATAATTATTTTATCCATTAGAAAAATTCCAAAAATTCACCAAAAACAGTAAAAAACCTAAAAAACATAAAAATCAATTTTCTGGAATTTTTACATCATTTCTTGTGTGTTGTATAAATTGTTGAAGTCCCCTTGTATTTACATTCTCTCATTTTCTCATCTTTTAAAAAAATCTAAAAAAAAAAAAAAATACAAAAACAAATAAAAACCAAAAAGAGACTCACTTGGATTTCTGACTACATCGTAGGCCGCAAGGCCAATCTGTGCTCCTTGTGTTCGACCCTGGGAGCTATACCAGGTTAATCTTATAGCAGACCGCTCCTTCTTGTGTGTTGATTGATTTATTTCTTTGAGTGGTTATTTTTCTGGATTGCTCCGTGTTTGTGATTGAGGTCGCAACGACCTAGCATTTATTTTACACCTTTACCTCATCGCAAATTTCGACAATCAACTATATACATAATTTTGATACAAAAATATATACACAAGCTTTACACAAAAGATTTTTTAAATCATTTTTACAAAAATACTTTGTACACTAGCTATGTATGTGCAAGATAAAAGAAGTTTATGTACATGAAAAATTTTTTAATTTTTGTGATTTTTAGCCATTTTTATTTATTTATTAACACACTCACACAAAGTACGAGTTATGGCTAAAGTATATATGAAATATATACACACCCCCCTATACTTAGCTCGAACGATGTCCTCAGAGTGATCAAGAGCGATGAAGAAGACATAACTTGTGCTTAGTAAAAGGGAAGTGAAAAGGAATGGCTAAGTACAGGAATGAATAAATGAATAGAATGAGAGGAACTCGGTGGTTTCCCCCTATACTTAGGATTAACTAATCCTAAGTATAGCAAGCTGTACATGAAGGGAAATCCGAGTGAAGAAGATACAGAATCTGCCCCCCCTATACTTAGGGTAAAATATCCCTAAGTATAGGCAGCAAAACAGGAGCAGAAAGACACGAAGAAAATCACGAATATATACAAGAAGGAGGACATCACTCCCCCTATACTTAAGGTGAAGAACCTTAAGTATAGGCAACAAAACAGAAGTGATGAAACAGACGAATGAACAACCCGGTGTTTCCACCCCCCTATACTTAGGATGAGCAATATCCTAAGTATAGCAAAGATAATCCTAAGCGAGACCTGGGGTGAAAACAAAAACGGAAGAAAGAAAGATCAAAATAAGACGAAACACGTATATACAAAAGAGTACAATGTTGAGGTGCCTCTCAACAAGCGCTAGATTTTACGCCCCTAGCTGGGCGCAAGGGCTAGGATAATGCAGTATCAAGGTTCAGGACGGCATCGGTAAGTCGAATGCCGTACTGTCGTCGCAGTCTCTGTGTGAGAACAACGACGAACTCAACAGTGTAAAGTAAGAACCCAGGTATGCAATCAGGCGGGTGTCTGCTACCGGCCAATGATATGAGCATAAGTAATCGGGATCCGGTAGCACAAAAGAAATCAGTGGCTCTGGATCAGACTGGAGTGAGAGTATAGAGCCGAAGAAATCAAACGTGGAGAAGGATGGATCAGTCATGGAATCCTCCACGTCAATGAGTGTCTCAAACAGATGTGGACAATCAGGATCAGGAGACTCTCTAAGCAGAATGATATCCGATGCATGTAATAGAATCAGATCAGGCAAATCATCGAATATCTCCAGAATGGGCTCATCCTCGCGAGGGTCGTCGAGGTGAGAAGACTCATAATCAGAATGATCTAAAGACTCGGTTTCGTGTTCCGCCAGATCGGAAACACTCTCAGAAAGTGAAACCGGGTACTCATCGAGTGCGGCATCCTTCCGCAGATAACCCTCGAGGAGAGATGTCAGATCAGAAGTGACAGGAAGAGGATCAGGATCTAGATCGGCATCTGCGCTGCTATCAAGTATCCACTCAGTGCACCAGGCTGCATCATCATCAAGAGTGTAGATCTCGGCAATCTGGAAACAGGAGAAGGTACTAGTCAACATCGCGGAAGCTGGCAAAGTGTCTGTGGCTGATCCTCGCTCCGCGGCTATGCTGGCTGTCAGCTGGTCCTCAGAAAGTGTATCTGTCTCAACAAAGTGGAGGACAAAAGGCTCGAAGACGGGACTTTCTGTGTCTGTACTCTCAAAGTGGTGTCCCTCATCAAGCTGCGGCTGCTGAGCTGAGTTTTGGTGACTGTCTGCATCTAAGAAGTGTCTCTGCAGGAAGGAAACTGATTCCTCCGGGACTGGAATCTGAAGTGTCTGAATCAACAGCTGCAACAGCTGGGGCTCCTCCGGCTCCTGGAGTATCAGAAGATTTGATATCCAAGACTCGTCAACAGGGAACTCTGGTGCTGACTCGAACTCCAACTGGAAGGCCAACGGAAACTCGAGTAGACTCTAGGTCCGAACCTCTGCTATCACAGTCATCTCCTCTGTCAGTGGTGCTGCATCATCCAAATCCTCGGGTTGGTGTGTAGAAGCTGACTCACCATGTGAAGTGACACACCGCACTGGTACTGTATCGTCCTCATGTGTTGTCCCGACCGAAGCATCTCGTGAAGAAGAACTCTGTGAAAGTAGCTTCGAGATGGTATCCAGGAAGTGAATGTCGGAACTGCGGTGTGAACCGCCACATGTGGTAATCACCAGTGCAAGCTGCTCTGCGGTCATCCCCCGCATGGAGATCTCAATCAAATCTGTCAGTGGAAGTCCATGGTCTGGAAATCTCCTCAAGAGGTCAAGAAACCTCGGCCATGCCTCGTGCAATGGCTCCTGGGGGTCAACTGAAAAGTCCCTGATCAAAGACCGCATGAAATCTGCTCTACGTGAGGGAAAGTATCTCTGTAGAAACTCTCGACGTAGCTCTCCCCACGTCTCGAATATCCTCCCCAATCGTCGGTGCCATCTCATGGCTCTGTCGTGAAGCGTAAAGGGGAAGGTCCTGCTCATCAGCTCCTCTGCAGTGACGTCTGAATATCTCTGTGCTCTACAAAACTCCTCGAAAGCGGACAGGTGAAGATAAGGCTCCTCGTGCGCCTCTCCTGAAAATGTCGGCAGTCGCTGAATGTAATCCAAATCCAAGAGGAATGGGGCTAATGTAGAAGCTGACTGAGCTCCATGTGCTATCTGCTCCTCCATCCCTCTAGAATGGGATCTATCTGCTGATCTCCACTGCTCTCTCGGGTCACCAACAGAGTGCGCTCTCAACTCAGCAACAACATCGTCCAGGTGTCGTATCTGCTCTATCTGGTATCCTCGGACGTCTCGCACAGCATGCCCAGAGTGATGAGATGAAAGGGAGGGAGGGAGCGGGAGGTTGGTCAGAGATCCGACCTCCCTAGAAGGTGGACTGGAGTGATGGTCAGAGGATGGAGAAGAAACCGTAAGAGTCGGCTCAAAGTGAGGGGAATCCATCATCCAGGGATAAGGGAGAAGAAGAAAAGAGTAATGAAGGGAGGGAGGGTGGGAAATAGATGGAGGAAGATGGGGAAAGATCGAAGGGATCTGGCAATCACACAAGATGAACAAGCAAACCCCCAATTCACCTATGCACACCAAGCTGCAGACCGAAGGGATCGGTCAATTATCTTGTCGATTTTTTTTAGGTGATCATCCAGTCTATCAGAGCGATTACGTGAGGTAAATAGGTATCCAAATCTTTCTCAACCGACTGTCCCGTACTGAAAGCCGGTAATCAGTCAAGAATAGATCGGAGGCTCTATCCTAATGAGCGGCTCACTCTCTCGCTCATCCAAACCAGACAAGGAGGGGGTTACTCTCCCCAAGACAGATTTTTAGTGAAGTGTCTTTTAGGTCGAGTGTGATTAGCAGTCCCGATTTTATTGTTTTTGTTTTTAATATCTTTAAAATAGAAAACAAACGCCTAACGAATTTTTCGGTTCTCCTGGTTATTAAGTCCAAAACAGGGGGGAGAAGACGAAAAAGCCGATGCATGATAAATCAATGATGCATGCAAAGTAAGGAAGGCGTACCTGACTCCAGCACTCTACATGCAATATGATCCGCGCATAAATGTAAAGACTGAAATAAACTACCTAAATGATGCAACGGGAGAGCCGAGTCCTAAACGAGCAATTTCTAGCGTAGAACCGTCTAACTCAGTCACTCGCCCTCGATCCAAAGAGTCCGGTCTAGACCTACCCCTCCTCTTCTCGACAGGTCGAGTTCAGGAGTAGCGCTTGACGGGGCAGGCTCGCGGCGCGTAGGCTCTCAAGAAAGCGACTAAGTTATTTTTATTATTTATTTATGAGTAGGTCCAATTAACGTTCTATGGGAACAGATAAGCAGTTAGGTGTTTGGATCCTACTAATTACGGCACAATCACCAGAAAATCCTACGACTAGGGGCTCGATCAAAAACCGCGTAAACACCGGAAAAGGCAGTAAAAAGAAGAAGAAGTAAACCGCGAAAAACCGCGAAAAACTCCTAAGGGTCCCCCGAGCACACCGGTGCTCGGCGAAACAGACCCGCTAAATGTCAAGCACAGTTCAAGTCTAGTCCCTGTATTATTACAACAATTAAATAGTTCTAAACTATCCTCACCCACTCAACTCTCTCTCTCTCGCTCTCTCCTGCGGCTCCGTGCAGAAGGGAGCCGCCTCCGAGTCTCGCGGTTGCTTCGGCTTCTCGAAATCGGCCGCCTCGATCCTCGGGCCCTCGCAAGAAACGGAGAGAAGTGGTCAGTCCAGGTTATTATCAAAAATATCAGAAAAATATCTACACAAATCTATACAAAAAGCCGCGAAAATCAAAAAGCCGCGGAAAACTCAAAAAGCGACTACTAAGCCGTGCTCCCCGGCAACGACGCCATTCTGATGACACGCCAAGCGACAGAGGTAAAGGTACAGAAATAGGTCGTTGCGACCTCGATCACTCGGCTAAGTCAATCAAGAAAAATCGAACCACTAATAGCAATAAAATCAATCGAAGCGAGGAAGTGGTCCTGCTATGATATTAACCTGGTATATCACCCAGGGTCGAACTCAAGGAGCACGGATTGGCCGAAGGCCTACGAAGTAGTCAAAAAATCAGAAAAAAAGGAAAAACATTTTTAGTGGTTTTTAATTGTTTTTAAATTTTTTTGGAATTTTTAATATGTGAAGAAAATAAGAAAAGCAAAAGCAAGCACACTTCAACAAATTATTTAATGCATCAAGAAGCAAGCAAAAATTCAGACAAAAATATTTTTATGTTTTTTATGTTTTTTAATGTTTTTGGTGAATTTTTGGAATTTTTCTGATGTGTATTTTATTTTCTAAAAATCAAACAGTAGCAAAAACGCAAGGTACTGTCCAGCCAGGCCCAAAATCCCCAGATAAAATATCTAAGGACCTAAAAAGGACCTGGAGGTATTTTTCCTGTAAACTAGGTAAAACAAGGAAAATTTGAGTACCAAAATTATTGTTTTTGGATTTTTAATGCATTTATTGGAATTTTTATGGGTTTTTGAGGGTTTTTAAGTTTTTAAGGTTTTCCAGTGATGAAAAATAGCCAAAATTGGCTAGAAAATCAAGGGACACAAGATAAACAGTACCTAATTTTTACAAAATTTTTAGGGGGGTTTTTATATTCTTTTGTGATTTTTAAAACTGAACAGTGCCAAAAATAGATGTTTTTGAATTTTTAAAAATAGCAAACAAGATCAGAAATGTCCTCAAAAATCTACAAAAATCCTACACCATGGCAGGAGCCATGTGTCAAATTTTCGTTGGATTTGGAGGTGATTTGATATTTTATTCAAAAATGACAAGAGGGCATTGTGCACAGGGACCAAAGTGCAAATACCCAAAGTTCTGGGGGTCCTGGTGCAATTAACCCAAGAAGTCACGCGCCAAGCGCGTGCCTGGGGCACTCAGGGACCTCTTTGTAATAAAAGTAAGGTCCGGGGACTATTTGGTAACACGTACCAAAAGTCCGGGGACCTCAGATGCAAATTACCCTAAAATAAGCGCATATGCGCAATTAAAATATTCACAGGGGCATAGATGCAAATATTCAAAAGTTTTCATTCATTTCTAAACATATGATGCAAATAACCCAAAAATACACGTGACGAAGCACGTGGCTCACACATGCAGGGGTATAAGTGCAAATAAACTAAAGCGCAAGGTCCATTGTGCAAATTACCCTAAAACTAAACAACGTACTGAGATATTTACATGACTAGAACAAAATGCATAAAAGGAAGGGGGCCTAAGGATAATTTACCCCGTATTTATTATCGTCGATGGCCGGATGTGTGACGCGTGGCTGATCTGACGATGGAGATGAATGCGCCTTAACCCTTGGGAAGCCTGGCCTGATCGAACGCCTGAGAGCCCTCCACGTGGAAATCGGACGGTGACGGTTCGCTGGAGTCTAAGCCCTCAGTGGATCAACGGAGGAGAGGCGAGCACGTGGCAGATCTGATGGATGAGGCTAGCTGGTGCCTCTCCCCCCGAGCGAACGGTCGAGATCGATCCTCGGGATGATCAGACGGTGACGGTGCGCCTAGATGGATGGATCAGATTGCACCTGGGGCGCGAAGGAAGATCCGACGGTCGGCGAGGGTCCTGGAAGAACTGGCGGCCGGCGAGCTTCGCCGGCCCACTGAGCGCACGGTGAACCTCGTCTGATGCGCCTGAGGTGCGGGGAAGCTTCGCCGTGAAGCTCCGCACCCGATGCGCTGCTCCGGTGAAGGCGGGGAACTCCGGAGAGCTCCGGCGGCGTGGAAGAACAAGAGCTGCTGTGCCCAGAAGTTTCGACCTCCAGATGAGGTCGATTGGCCGAGATACCTGCACAGGAAAGAAGCTGGGTCGAGGGCAAACTGCCTCGACCCGTCAGAGCGGGCGGAAGGTGAAAGGTGAGACGCTGTGGAGGCTCTCCGGCGAGCGGCGGAGGGCGAGAGCCGAGACCCTGCTCCGGGGCGAGCCAGGGGGAGTGAAGGGTTGGAGAAGGTGGAGAGGGGTCTGGCGGAGGTGATGGCGGTGTCGGATGATCAAGGGAGTGGACGGAGACGGCAGGTGGAGGTGGCGGAGCTACGCTACAGAAAAGCGAAAAATCCTAATTTACGCTAAACTAGAGGCTAAGGAGGTTACCTGGTGAAGGCTGTCGACTGGGCTGGAACTCAAGAAGCTCCTGGGTCATTGCCTGCAAGGGGGCGTCGTCTCCCCGAGGCTGGGCGCGCTGGCGGCGGCGCACGGCGGAGTTACCCACCGGATCAGTGGATTCCTGGGAACTCGAGCCTCGCTTCCACTCCAAAACACGCAGCTGTCACTCAGGTGCTCAGGAGGAGCTCCTTGGCGGCGAGCAGGGGTCCAAAGATGCGTGAATTAGGTCGCCGGTGACGACTATAAGTATGGTGGGTGATCCGAGAAGAAGGAGGTCTGGCGAGCTTCATGCGGTTCGGATCCACCAAACCCACCCCGGGCGAGGGTCCTGGATGATCGGAGTGCAATCGGAGCCCGGGGTTTGGGTCGATGGCGGTCGGGTCAGGCGGGTAAAAGATCGAGAAATCGGGTCGGTTGCCTGACCCGCGAAAGAAGAAGGTCCGCGGGGGAAGTTGACCGGGGTCAACAAACCCCCGTGGACCAATCAGAAGCCGCCACGTATTTTATTTTTGTTTATTTATTTTAGGCTAGAAAATGATGGAATTAGAAAAAACTTAAAACACAAAATATTTTTATTTTATTTTTTTTCTATTTTTTTGGTGATTTTTACTTAAATTTTGGAGATAAAAATAAGGTATTTACATTATATAGCTATACATAGGTATATATACAATATGTAGGCTTTTGATTTTTGATTTTTAATTATTATTTTTATACAATTTTATTCCCATTTTATATTTTATTTATTTACATTATAAAATAAGGAATAAAAGGGTGTTTTTATTTTATTTTTATTATTTATATACATAGGTAAAATAAATAGATATATACAAGGTATATGTACAATGTATTTTTGTATTTTTAATTTTTCTCTTTTTATTTTGTTATGATTTTAATTGTTTTTATTTTATTTATTTACAATATATAACATAGACTATTTACAAAAATTACTTTTGTATATTTACAAAGCTAAATACATATATATATATAGGTGTGGCTTATGTACATAATGAAAGGGGGATTTTTGATCTTTTTGATTTTTAGTTTGTTTTTATATTTAATAAATATATACAAGTATTGACAAGGATATTTTTGGGTGAGGAAAATATAATTTTATTTATTTACATAAATATTTACACAAGAGCCCCTATCTCCCTCTACTTTGGCTTTTATGCGGTCAGGCCCATGCTGAGCCCTCCCTTGGGTTAGGTTGCTCAATATTTATTCTAAATATTTCCCTCTTTTTCTTTTTAATCTTTATTCTTTTATTTTTGCACAAAAACATGCTAATTATAAGTTTTTACACAATGCATGCTTTTGGTAATTATTTGTATTTACATATATCTACATGCATTTGCAAAGGTTTTTGTAGCTAAAATATAAGAATAAAGAGTGATGAATGGGTATTCATCACCCATCCACCCCTCGTGAGAGATACTCCGAGCTCGGAGCTTCCAGTTGGTGACAGGAATTGCAAGTTCCTCGAGCGAAGACGACCGTCTTCTCCGGCGAGATCCTCGGCCACTGCCGAGTCGCAGCTCTCCACCGCCGAGCTGCTGCTTAAGCTCAGGGATCCACCGCCCCTTCGAGCGAAGACCTGGAACTCAAAGACGAGCTCCAATCCCCAGGTGAACGCCTCCATCCCCGATCGATCTTCATTTCATTTTTTTCTTCGATTTCCCGCATTTTATTCGCCGCCTACGGTCACCTTCTCGCCTTCATTTCACTCCGCCGAGCTCCGCGTCAGAGCACTCATCTTCGCGATCACCTTTACGCCCGCCGACGACGCATCTCACCATCCATCGATCTCCAGCTCCGCCACTTGGTCGGAGCACCATCGCCAGATCATCCCCCTCCGCCTTATGCCTCGCCAGTCATTCACCCACCTCCACGAGTGCACGCCCGAGCTTCGGCTCCTTCTCTAACGCTTGCAGGTGCCATCTGATTCACTGATCGGAGCTTCGCCGGAGTCGCCTTCGAGCTTCGTCGCCAACAGCCTCCGACGGCCTTCTCCAACTCCTGAGATTACCATTACCTTCGCCGCAGCGCCACGATTCTATTGGGATAGCTCCGACAAGTCGGAGAGCTTCATTGACGCGAGGAGGAACTGGCGGAGCAAAGGCCGCTTCGCCGGAGCCAAGCCATCTCCTCCGCAGGCGGCGGGGGCCCGTTGAAGGAGAAGCCCAGCTGCCGTTCGATCACCTCGATCGAACGGGTGTCATCCTGCCACGTCGCCTCTCAACCGAGCTTCACAGGAACCGTTGGATCTCTCCAGATCTAACGGCGCTTCGTGAGTCACGTGTCCCGCCTCTGCAGCAGCTAAGAGTTGTTGGATAATCGGCTGATCCAGCGGCCGTTAGTCAGCCACGTCGCCCTCTCCATCGCGAGCCAGGAGCCGTTGGATCAACTTAGATCTAACGACCTGAGATCTCGCCACGAGTCTTCATCGCCATCCGTTGGATCGAGCTTGATCTAAGGGTCCGCAGCACGCCACACAGCCCTGGTCCGAGCCTCTTCCCCGAGCCTAGGCTCGGACCGCCCGAGCCTCACTCCAGACCTCCAGAAGCGCCCGAACCGAGTCTTGAACCTCCGCAGCCATCAGAGCCTAGGCTGCCCAGGTGAGGAGCACGTGCAGCCTGGGAAGTTTACACAGAGGCCCTCGGGACTTTTCATATTTGCAAAAAGGTCCCTGTGAAGCAGACCTCACGTGAGGAGCACGTGCCTTGTGGAGAATTTGCACACCAATCCCCTGCATTATAGGCAATTGTACTTAAGCCCCTGTCAGCATATTTTCTTTATGTAATTTTATTCTCCTGTATTACATATACACCCCTGTGTTTGCATGCATCCCTAGGTTGCATTTTACATCATTTTTAAATTCCAAAAGTTGCATTTTGTTGAGAAACTTATCCTCTGTCTATTGTGCCACGTGTCATATTTTTGTAATTACAGTAGATTTTTAAATGAATTAATTGGTTGATTTGTGTAATATTTTGTCCAGTAACACCTTTTAATTTCTAATTAATTTTCTGTGATTCCAAAAATCCTCTAAAATTCAAAGTAGCTCTAGGATAGTGAACTTAACATTGCATAAAAATTTCATGTCATTTGCACACATATCGAGGCCTAAATAAATTATTTAGTGATTTTTCTATTTTAATTTTAATAAATTCATTTCACATTGAAATTAAGATTTGTCAATTTTCCTGGATTCCTTATCATTAGAGCTATCTAGGATAATTTTATCTCCTGCAAAAAATGTGATTTGTTATTTATTAAAAATTAATTAGTGAAAATCACCCTGTCTACATGTTTAATTCACAGCAAATTCATTTAGTGTCTAAAAATTCCAAAAAAAGTAGGGTAGCTTTATTTCATCCCATTTCATCATCTGGCCAAGTTTGATAATTTTTGGAATTAATTTGACCATATTTCTGAATTAACATTTAATTTGGCCTGATTTTGCATGTGTATTGCATAAAAAATCGAAAAAGATAAAAAATATCTCCTCTGAAAATCGAACCTTAGAAATTTGCTTCGAATCTACCTAAGGAGACAGATGCCTCCCTGCGTTCGACCTTGGACTTCACCAAGTAAAAAAATTTTGCCGCTTGAAATTAACTCAAATCTAATTAAAGTGGTTTTTGATTAGCCCTCTCGTATCCGACTGCAACGAACGACTTTAACTTAATTTGGAAAATTAACTTGCTCGAATTAACAAGGAATCGGGAGGCGTTTATCATAGATACACAGTGTGATAGATGCGGTGCACATACGGAGGATGCAGAGCATTTGTTCTTTACTTGTCCTGCATCCGATCATGTTTGGAAGGAGATAGGCGTGACATGGCTACTGCATGGTGGCACAACTGATTTCTGGAGATCTATTAGGTCGGTGGGGATGAACTCGACGGATGACGTTTCTTTGCCATTTGCGGCTCTTTGGGCCATATGGGGAGGAAGAAATGATCTGATTTTTAAGAACCAAAGGTTTTATTCCGAAAATGTAATCGCTTCTTGTATCTCTCTTTATCGATTCTGATCTAAAAGGTAATTGTATATCTTTATATTTTTATAAATTAAAGGTTTGGCGGTGAATCCCAACTCGGGAGTTCACCCTTTTTCCTCTAAAAAAAATCTATTATGTCCTGCTGTAGCGTTCCTTTGATAGTAGGTCTGTGAATTCGGATGCAAATTTTCATGTCGTTCATTAAATACATCTTTTTGCATAGACTAACCATTACTTTTATATTTTAATTAGTATTTAAAACTATAAAACTGAAAGGATATACGTCAAAAAATAAAGCACTAGAAAATTCTCTCAGATTCTAGAAGAAATGATTCAACACTAGAATTCTACACAGATCCATAGAAATGCCCGATTTCAATCTGCATCGTTACACTTTGATATTTTATATTCCCAGTATAATTAAAAGAATTAATAGAAATCGATTGCTTACAACCATGGTATTTTCCCAAACATGTTAAAACACATTTTAAACAATGCCGAGTTCGGTATTTATTTTTTTGTCACCACTGACGGAGAGCACAGTGCATTAACGTTGTACTTTTTGTGCACTATAACAAATTTGGTGGATTTCAAATAATCAAATTGCCTTGCCAAGTGTTGTGAGGAAAACAAGATCTCTAGGACTAGAACCCAGAAAAAATGCTAATGACGCGATTTCATCTTCTCTTCTACGTAATTTCCTAACTCGTACTTCCTCGTATCAAGAGAAGCAGTGCAGCAAAAGCCTGATACCAAATACGGCAGCAACAGGTTTTTTTCCTTCCATGATCTCAGTATATGTTTCTAGATATCCATGTAAACTGTTTACATAAGATCAGAGTTTCGCGATAATCACCATGACTATGCTCAACCAAAGGCCCATAAAGGATAAAAAAAGAGCAGGAATAACCTAATCCGCGCTAGATTGGATAGAAATAGTCCCAGATTGCTTTCCCTGACCATTGCTGTCCCCTTACAGCTAACACAGCTCACCACGCGGTCCCCCGCGAGATATCCTTTCCGTCTTTGGTTGGACTCGGATCCCCCGGGCGACTCCCAAGACTCCCAGTTACCCTTGGACCAATCCACCATGAAACCTAGGAATCTCGCATGATCCAATGAACTCGAGATATTAAAAGAACAAAAACCAGAAACCTAGATTTCCTCCAGATCTGGCCACACCACCCGAATCTCTCGAGCCCCTCCACCAATGACGTAGAACCGAAGCACAGACTGACGTGAGCTCCTGCATCTGTATAAATTAACCGGCAATGTAATTAAACTAAGATAATCCCACCCCCGAGTGCAACCAAAGTACGTCGTTTAATGACGACACTCGCATAAATGGAGCAGCAGCACATGTGCTTCCTCGGCACAATCCCTCCCGGAGGGAGACATATGAACAAACTATGAGTTGTACCCACAACACACTTTGCCTTACCCGACATATCATCATCATAATCCCGATGTGCGTATAACGCATGTATGTATACTTACGAACCAAAGAGTTGTACTCTACTTTCCAGAGTATATTCACGCTTTGGGGTGTATTTCTCTCATTTATATTTTGAAGAGGGGCCTGACAGCTTTAATGTTTCGAGCAGAGAGACCGACATCAGCTCGTGGATCCATCAGCACTCTGTCCCTCGTGACTTTTTGCACCTGCACGTTGGCTTTTGCTGGAATTTCCTGCATGCACACAGCTCCACGCCCCTGATGGCGCAGGAGCAACTCACACCACCCAAACTACGAGAACAGATAGTGGAACAGGAGCCTGGGATCGATGCCAATCAGTGCTGATCATAAAAAGCAGAGAGTCCTCAATCCCTAGGATAATCAGAAGAGCATCTCTTCGCATTAAATCGGATTTGATGACCCCTATATATATATATATATATATATATATATATATATATATATATAGGGAAAAATGTGTATGCCCCCTAGGGGGAGCTAACTTAGCTCCCCCCGCCCTTTTTTGGCATTAATTTTTTATTTTTTTTGAAATCTAAAATCGTGTAAATTCATTATTAAATCCCTATATTATGCTATTAAAATTTCGTGCGAAACAGAGACTCCTACGACCTCCATCCAAACGGGGTCGATTTAAAAAATCCTGTTACCGTTAAAAAATGACTGTCTGGATGGAGGCCGTAGGAGTCTCTGTTTTCCACGAAATTTTAATAGCATAATATAGGGATATAGTGATGAATATTCATGGAAGAAATTTTCAAAAAATAAATTAAAAAATGGTGAAAATGGGGCGGGGGGAGCCAAGTTAGCTCCCCCTAGGGGGCAGCCCCATTTATCCCATATATATATATATATATATGAGGAAAATGGGGCTGCCCCCTAGGGGGAGCTAACTTAGCTCCCCCCGCCCTATTTTCTTCAAATTTTTTTATTTTTTTTGAAAATTTTTTCCGTGAATATTCATCACTATATCCCTATATTATGTCATAAAAATTTCGTGAGAAACAGAGACTCCTACGGCCTCCATCCAGACAGTCATTTTTTTAACGGTAACAGGATTTTTTAAATCGACCCCGTTTGGATGGAGGTCGTACGAGTCTCTGTTTCGCATGAAATTTGAATGACATAATATATGGATTTAATAATGAATTTACACGGTTTTAGATTTCAAAAAAAATAAAAAAATTTTGTGAAAAAAGGGTGGGGGGAGCTAAGTTAGCTCCCCCTAGGGGGCATACACATTTTACCCTATATATATATATATATATGGGTAAAATGTGTATGCCCCCTAGGGGGAGCTAACTTAGCTCCCCCCGCCCCTTTTTCACAAAATTTTTTTATTTTTTTTGAAATCTAAAACCGTGTAAATTCATTATTAAATCCCTATATTATGTCATTCAAATTTCATGCGAAACAGAGACTCCTACAACATCCATCCAAACGGGGTCGATTTAAAAAATCCTGTTACCGTTAAAAAAATGACTGTCTGGATGGAGGCCGTAGGAGTCTCTGTTTCACACGAAATTTTAATGACACAATATAGGGATATAGTGATCAATATTCATGGAAGAAATTTTCAAAAAAAAATCAAAAATTTGGAGAAAATGGGGCGGGGGTAGCTAAGTTAGCTACCCCCTGGGGGCAGCCCCATTTTACCCTATATATATATATATATATAGGGAAAAATGTGTATGCCCCCTAGGGGGAGCTAACTTAGCTCCCCCCGCCCCTTTTTGCCATAATTTTTTTATTTTTTTTGAAATCTAAAACCGTGTAAATTCATTATTAAATCCCTATATTATGCTATTAAAATTTCGTGAGAAACAGAGACTCCTACGACCTCCATCCAAACGGGGTCGATTTAAAAAATCATGTTACCGTTAAAAAATGACTGTCTGGATGGAGGCCGTAGGAGTCTCTGTTTCGCACAAAATTTTAATGACATAATATAGGGATATAGTGATGAAATTCCACGGAATAAAATTTAAAAAAAAAATAAAAAAAACCGGGCGAAATGGGGCGGGGGGAGCCAAGTTAGCTCCCCCCAGGGGGCAGCCCCATTTATCCCATATATATATATATATATATATATATATATATATATAGGGGGCCTTTCATATGAGACATGGTCCTTCCATCCCAATGGAAGGCCAACGATCTGGGCCATCGGATTCAAATCCAACGGCGCCTTCAATTGTGTTGCCCAAAAGGGCATTTTGGTCATCAACTTTTGAATTAAATATGCACGTCAATTAATATTTTGAAATACTAAATTTAGATAGCTTTATTTTTGGTAGTTTTCGCAATACCAAATTTAAAAAATGCCTAGTTTGTTCTGGGCGACGGTAGGTGGGGAAATATTTGTATCCTATTGTGCTGTTTTGTAGATTCTGCGGTTCTTTTTGTATGAAGTGTATGTTTTTTGTATTTATTGTGTTTCCTTCAAAATTAATCAACCATTTGTAAATTTTGTATGTTTTTTTGTAGAATACAATTCATATTAGCAATTAATGTATGGTTATTTGTAATGATTGTATGGTCCTTTGGTTCTTTTTAAAAATGCAGTAGTCATTCGCGCTCAATAGATGAGTAAAATATAACCGAAATATGTATAATACACATTCAAAATGTATAATGCACATCCAAAATGTGCAATACATGTCAAATATACAATATGCACTTCTTTACAGCAGTATCCGTCGCAGACCTCCATCCGCTGGAGCAGCAACTCATTCCACCCGCCGACCAAGCTTCATCGTCGTCTCCATAGCCACCGATGTGCTCTGCCGCTTGGAGTTCGCGAAGCCCCTTCACCCCGACACCATCCGCGACTTGCTACAGCAAGGGGTGGTTGCCTCCATTGCTTGTGACGGAAGACAAGGAGGCGACGCACCCCTCGCCTTCTCCCACTTTCCCCGACCTCCGATGGCTACTCACGCGCGCAGCAGTCTTCCGCCATACAGATCATCATCTACATCCGCCTGAGGGACGACCTCCGTCCGCGCGGAGGAGAAGACCTTCATCGCACAGCCGGCGATTTCGTCAGCCGCAGACCAGTCAGCACGGAGGTCAAGCCACGGCTGAAGGACGACCACCTATCCACCACGAACGTCGACCGCCGCTGATCCACTCCGCACCAGATCCACGCAAAAACAAAAGGGGCGGCCCCCTTTTGGTTAGGGCATACCGTTTCCAAATTTGAATAAACAATTAAGAAGACATTAATGGAGGAGATAATTGAGTTGATTACATACTATATTTAGATAATGTATAAAGACCAAAATGGGTTTTTGCTTAATTTATAAATAATATTAATATGTCATTAATAATAACCACCCGATCAATTATGGATGACCGAGATCGCTGGCCTTCCATATGAATGGAAGGACCAAGTCTCATATGAAAGATATCCTCTATATATATATATATATATATATATATATATATATATATATTAGTTAACTAGAGGTCGGATACAGAGGTCAATTATGCCTAGAACTATTTTTAAATCAGGATATATTTATAAAAATCGCATCTGTCCATGATCACCACTAATTATGCATGCATGAGAGGAATCATTTGCTAGCTAGCTATATACCAGGGCCACATAATTATGTGGGTAAGTGGTTTCGTATCAGTACATGAAAGATGGGAACATCTGGAAGATATAGTGTGGACGATCCAGGTATTAAAGAGAAATAGAGATGCTGAAACCACAAGATCGGTAGCTTCCTCCTGTCCCCTGTCGCTATATTCCGTTCAAGTATGAACTGGAGAGGAATATATGCGCTTAAACTGCCCACGATATGTCCTAGTTAATTAGAATGAAGGCATTTAATTATTTCTATCAGTGCCACAGTTTTAATGCATGAAAAGATACGATGTACATCGGTAGAGAATTGGTTGTTGAGTGCACGCATTCCTCTCTATCTTCCAGTCCGACTGGTGGCACTCGGTACCGTCCATGTCTACTCCAATTACGACAACTGTGTTGCTTCACTTCAACTACCAGCTTTGTTTGTAAAAATCGAACCAACTAGTTAAGAGAGTAAATACTAGACTAGTGACTTGATGATATGCTCAATCTCCAATCATGAAATGCTTGGATTTTTTTTTTCAATAATGTCAAAGATCGAAACCCTAACACAACCACCAAATCAAGACACTATCACTAATTAGATTTCGCCAGTTCTGTCACGACCCAATAAATATAAGATCTTCCTGAAGGCCGCAAGGAAATTACGACCCCAAACTCAAGTGTAAATCAGGCATAAAAGGTCGTGTTTATGTGTTTCATCTTAACACAAAAAACGAATGGAAGCAATGCAAGCATCAATTAATGTTTAATAACCTCATCACACGGAACACCGGCATTGGATATTCTATGAGTCGCTTGTGTTCATCGTGTCGCGGCGATTGCCCGGTTGCAAGTTGTGCCGTTGCGAGCTCCCGATGGGCATCCTCTCGGAGGATCCTGCACCTCCCGCGCTGTGATGGTATGCGTTAAGTGCCGTAAGTATGCCCATGTGCTGCGCCTCTCCACCGCCGCTGGACCCGAGACTGAGCGGCTGGCTTTGCAAGAGTGCCATATGAGCGGCGGGGAAGTTCATGAAATGCAGTCCGCTGCTCGGCACGGAGCCCCTCAGCATTGCAGTGTTGCCGATGGACGGGAAGGCCCATATCGATGAGGCGTCACCGGACGCTGCAGCGGTGACCAGAGCTTGCTGGGAACTTGGGCTTGTGACCATCCACCGCGGCCCTGGATTCTGGGACGGTGTGACGATCTGAGTGTAACCTGCCATCTGGGTCTGATGCTGCGGCTGCTGAGGGTCTTGTTGCTCCCACACACTCTTCCGGATGCTTCCCGAAGCGGCCTCGGGCACGTCGAAGAAGGCCTGCTCTCTAGTATCATGCCTGGCGGCCAAGGTGTGACCACTGATCCCAGTGGTCTGGAAACTGAGTAGAGAAGTAGAAGGGCTTTCCGTCGGGAGCAACCCTGACTGCCGTTCCCAATCACCGCGTAATCGTAATGCCTGCGCGACAGCGGAATTATAGTATCCGCCGCCACGTAGCTGCGAGGGAGCGGACAAGCTCGATCCGGAGCTCCGGAGCGAGATGTTGAGGGAGGTGAAGTTAGCAGGGATGGTACCAGTACCTGTGGCGGCAATCACTGCAGGCTCGGCTTGCTGAAGGAGCCACTCGATGGTTTCGCCGTCGGACTTGTGGCCGAGCTCACGCGTAAGCTGGAACACGCGAGCAGCGCAAATTGCCGGCATGCGGATGCGTCGGCCCCGCCCGTCGACCTTCGTGTGGCGATCCTTGGTGGACGTGCGCTTGGGAGGCGGCTTCTTAGTCGTCTCGTTTATGCCCGCAGTACGGGTTTCGTCGGCAGTGATTGCAAGATGGGGAGGGTAGCGAGAGCTCGAGCTCGCTTCGTCGTCTTTCTTCTCGAGGAGCTGCAGTGGGAAATTCGGCCTCCGGTTGCCACCGGCGGTGCTGTCGCCCTCCATCATCGCATACGATGATCGATCGCAGTCGATGTGCGGAGATCAGCTTAAGAATGCATGTTCTGGTATTGCAAATGGGGAGAGAAGTGGACACTATATCTGTAGAAGAAGGGTTTGAGGGAAAGAGCGAAGCGGCAGAAGCTCAGGTTGGGCTGCGAGAGAGGAGGAGAACGAGAGATGTGGGTATGTGTGGGTATGTGTGGGAGTGAGTGGAAGATGATCTCACAGGTTTAGGGCAAATTATAGGACAATCACGTCAACTTGACAGGGTATCTGGAGGCCAACTGTAGGGTGTGACAGCTAGAGAGAGAGGCGTGGATAACAGACGGGGTTATGGGATTAGGGAGCTCTAATAGCGTGGATTAGTTGGTTTTCCTTTGGAAAGCGGACGAGGGCGATAGCAACTTGGCTCTGGCGGAACACACACTTGCCACTAATTTAAGTTGTTCTAAGCCTTTTCACAAAGCAAGGGCTGTAGCTTGAGGCAGCCAACATAATTGCCCCTGTCTTGTTTTTGATGGTTTTCTTATTTTTAAAAAATATTTTTATATATATTCATATGTATATCTTTCTTATATGTTATTCGAATTTCGTTAGAAACGAAAAATCTTATATTTTCATATAGAATATATCGATTACAACAATTCCAAAATCATTAAAATTATCTATTCTATATGGAGGGTATATAACTCTTTGTTTCTGACGAGGGCGGCCCCATTACTCCCTTTCACAAAGCAAGCTTGTTAATACCAACCTATGTTCTGAAAATCTGACCGGATCGGTTGGTGGGGTTCGGGCCCATTAACATTGTTTTTTATTAAATCGCAATTCCGATCGATTTTCCTTACAAAATCGGCCCAATCATATTCGAGTAATGATCGACAACACGACTGACCTGTTTTAATTTTAAAAGTAATATCTGACAACACGACTTAATTGCCAATACCATTTACCAACTAACCCGTTTTTAATGACTAAATATCATCAATGCCCTCGTCAGTGTTTATAATAGCTGAATTATGAATACGAATATATCTAATAATTACAATAATGTATTTGCGTATATATGCAGAAATTTACTGATTGCATGTGGGGTAATTTTCTATGTATATTAATTTATATACGTGACTTGTTTATAAACTTTTATACTTAAATACTTGCGACACATTATTTGTGTATAATTAGACAGATATATATTTCTATTTGATTTATGTTGCTCGTGGGTGTGTTTATTAATGTGTACAACGTAAGTTGAAATCAAAAAACAAAACTGGTCGATGGAACATATAGATTGTACTTACGATATAACAAAATTTGTTGCCGATTTAATCCATTAAAGCATTGTTTTTTTACCATCAAGCCATTATTTTTTTAAAAAATCGATGTCATATTTGGATAATTTATGTCGAGTCATCACCAACTCGACCCATAAATCGTTCATTTTCCTGAACCAGAGTCTGCCCCAACCCGAACCCCCTCACGAACAAACACCCAAGCCCTCACACCACATCACCAACCCACACACCACACCACATCCCTCATACGACAACCCTCAAAAATGAAATATATGACTTATTTTGACCTGATAAAACATTCTATATTTTATATAGAGCACATATTGCATCAAAAAAATCTACAAAAATATGTTTGCATGCCTTAAAGTATATAGTAACATAATAAAAATAAAAAGTAGGTATCTTATTAGCAAGAAATCAAGATCAAAAATGGAGAAAATAGGAAACAACTAATTGACAATGCCTTATGTAGCTATAAAGGGGTGGTCTTACTTTTAATTGCCATGGCCATTTGACCCTTTATAATCGATCGGAAAGAGCTATTGAACAAAAAATTTTCCGTTTATTTTGCAGTGTGGTGGAAGGAGGAGCGAATGAGGATGTTAATCTGCATCTGGAAATCCTCAACCTACTCTCTTTTTCTTAAGTAGCAGGACCCTTCAAGCTCTACATAATAAGCTAGCGAGGAGCTTTGACTAAGAGGCCGAGTGATGAATCTGTGACTCGTCACTCTTAAAGTTGAAAATAGAGCCTTGTTCCCGAAAATTTAGCAGCATATTTTCCTTTATCTTGCATAAATAGCGTTCATGTATCAATCCACAATACATGCATTTTAGCATTCATATTTGCATTAAATAAGAAGCCAATTCATTTGTAAAATCCACTTGTAAAATGTCCACCAATAATTCACCTAATTATTGGTATTTTATAGCCCCTCTGAAATCAAATAACATCTGCCCTACACAGTGTACATTATTAGTTAATAATATAGGGAAGAATGCCAAAAATCCCTATCATGTAAATTGCTCAATAAAGCCTCAAACCCAGTTGGAGAACCTGGATCTTAGAATGCCAATATCCACCTCATACTACCTCCGAATTAGTTCTACTCACCTTCAGATTAATACACACCAGAGACCTTTAAAATGAGACCAATTTCATTCAATTTGGAGCTTGTATGCAAAACTTTGGTTTTTGGGCCCCCCTTGTATACTATATATATGTATATTTGTACTCTTATATTTTTATATCATAATTGACCTCATTTCTGTTTTTGATCAACATGAAACTTATAGATCTCATCGAGCTCTACAACTTTCATGTTTTGAGTTTTTCCAAATTCGGCCTCATTCTCTCTCTAATTTCATTTTCTTTCTCAGCCACTCAGAGCTGGCCACGTGGCACCCTCTGATTGCGCCATGCGGCCCGCTTCTTTGCGCGCCACGCGCCCTGTCATCTTCGCCATCCGATCTCTTCATCTCTCCCTCGATCTTAGCCTTCCATTCTCACAGCTCTCCTCAGCCATTGGATTGAGCCCAGATTAAATCAGGGTCGTCCCTTCGTGCCTCACCCTCTGTTCGACACGTGTCGCACTAAGCGCCCTCCGATCTTCACCAGAAGCCCTCAATCTTGGTCCTCCATCTCGCGCTACATCTGGACTTTTCGATCACAACCAGATCTCATCTTAGCCCTCCATCTCCGCCTAAGATCTAGCACACTACGTGTTGTCTCATGAACCACACGATCAAATCCCTACGACCTCATCTCAACCGTCCCTTTCGACCTTCACTTATGACCTCCACGTGGCACCATTGTAACCCTTCGATCAAAACCCCAGACTTCATCCTGTCCGCACACCAGCACTGCATCTTCCGCCTGCCACGTGGTGCGCCCCGCGCCATTGATCTCATCACATAGATTTAATCCTAGCCGCCCCATAGCGCCTCGGGCTCAGCCGTTGGATCGCAAGATCCAACGGTAGGGAAGTCGCCGTCTACCTCCCGATTGCCCCGCACCCCACGTCGCCACCGTGCGTGAGGGCCACACCCTTTCTATTTCGGGAGCCACTCTGACCACCCTCGTCGCCTTCCTTCACATCCACGATACACCCCACTCTTCCCTCATTATCACCAACTCCCTCGCTCCCAATGAACGCCCTCCACCTCGCTCCACGACGCCCACCAACTTCACCATGTCACCACCTACGCCGCCATCTCCAACCTATAAATACTTCGCCTGCAGCCACCTTCAGCCCCATCCGCCATTACGAGAGGTATCCTGGAGCTCAGAGCCACACATTGGTGACAACAATTGAGTGTGAAACCGAGCGAAGATAGGATTCCACCTCCGGCGAGATCCACGACGTCTCCACGCCATGCTGCAGCTTCTCCGACGAACTGCTTGAGCTCGGGCCCCCTACCGTCCCTTGAGCGACGACCAGGAGCACTGCATCAAGATCCATTCCCTAGGTAGACTCCTCCATAGCCCTCTCAATCTTCTTCTCATGTTTCTTGATTTGTCTCCGATTTTATTCACTGCCCATACTCCATTTCACGCTTCGCTGGCCATCCTCCGAGCTTCGCCTCGGAGCTGGCATCTTCACGCACCAGTCCTTTAGATCCGACGACACATTCCACCATACGCCGACGCAAGCTCCGCCATCTTGGCGGAGCACGACCACCGGTCCACCTCATCATCTCTCAGCTCTCTCTCCGCATTCACAAGTGACCCACGAGCACATTCACATGCCTAGGTTCCTTCACTGACCCCTGCAGGTGCATCATCTTGGATTGGTCGGAACCTCATCGGAGCTCCCTTCGAGCCTCTCCAACGCTGCTCTCCAAAGACGTTCAGCCACTCCTGAGATCACCAGTGGACCCCCGACACTCCCACGAATCTTCTTAGCCACTTGGGAGCCACCGGCGACCTCCACAGACATCTAGAGGAGGAGGCAGAGCTAGAGCTCCTTCGTCGGAGCACAACCCCCTCCGTCGCAGGAGGCGGCAGACCGGTTGTGGAAGAAAAACAGTAGCCGTCTGATCTCCATGATCAGACGGTCCGGAGCAAGCCATGTCACCCACGTCATGCAACCGTAGGATTAGGGGGATCCTACACACCTAGTCGCGCCACGTCGCCAATCTCTAGAGCTTTAGAGGCCATTGGATCCATCCTGATCTAACGGTTCGCCGCCCGCCACACACCAGCCACCAGCATCCATTGGATCTTCACTTGATCCACGGTTCACATCGAGCCACGTTGCCTGATCCGAGCCTCTTCCCCGACCACCAGGCTCGAATCCCCCGAAGCTATTCCGAGCCAAGTCCGAGCCTCCAGAGTCACCCGAGCCTCCGAAGTACCACTGAGCCTGGGACCCCACGTGATTTTCACGTGCAGTTCTGGGTATTTTGCAGCGAGACCCCTGGAAGTTTTCATAATTACATTTCAGTCTCTACCAGGAGACCCCACGAAGCACGTGTTCTATGGGAAATTTGCGTCCACCCCTAATATTATAGGTAATTGCATATCAGTCCCTTTCAGCACATTTACTTTTTATCAATTTTATTTCCTGTAATTGCAAATAGGCCCTTGTCTTTGCACACATATTTAGGCATTCATCTTAACTCATTTTTGAAGTTTGAAAATTACATTGTGTAGCTTAATTTGTCCTCTTTCATATGTGACACTTGGCATATATTTGTGGAAGTAGTGGTTATTATTATTAATTAATTGGTAAAATTTTCTCATATTTTGCCCATTTATGCCTATTAATTTGTAGTAATTTCTCTGTGATCCCAAAAATCGCCAAAAATTCACATGAGACTGAGGATAATTAAGTTTACATTGTACCCAAAAATCATCTCATTTGCATGCATCTCAAGGCCTGAATAAATCATTTAATGATTTACTTAATTAATTTTTAATAGGTCTATTTCACATGGAAATTTAGGTTTATTAATTTTCCTGGATTCTTCACTCTTAGATCTATCTAGAATAATTTTTATATCTGAAAATATTGTGATTTGATATTTATTAAAATTAATTTAAGCAAAATCACCTTGCATCCATTTTAAATTCGTAGTAAATTCATCCAGTGTCAGAAAATTCTAAAAAAAAACAGTGTAGCTTAATTTCATCATATTTCACAATCTGGCCAAGTTTCATAATTTTTGGAATCAATTTAACCAACTTTCTGAATTAACTTAGGAACTGGCCCGATCTCGCATGTGTCTTTTCTCTCTTGCATAAAATATATTGACAAAAGACCAAAAATATCTTCCGAAAACCTAACCTTGGAAATTTGCTTAAAATCTACCTAAGGAGACAGCTGCCTCCCTGAGTTCGACCTTGTGCTTGCCCAAGTAAAATAAATTTGCCACTCGTGATTAAATTAACATAGATTAAAAGTGGTTTTTGATATGCTCTTATTATCCAATGAACAAAACACGACCATTAATTTGATTAAATTAACAAGGGTAGTAGGAGGCATGTCAAAATGGTGCCGTTGTCGGGGAGGCACGGCTGAAAAACGAGAAGACGCGAGCCGCTAGATAATGGTATGACAAATCAGCCTCACTGTCGCTGATGCGACTACTCAAGCCTTCACGTTGATCAACAATTAACCCACACAATTAATCAAGCAATCAAGAACAAGGATTAAAATTTATTATACCCTACTAAAAATGTATAATGACAAGTAAGTAGGGGTCGAACACAGGAAGCAATAAGAGCAAAGCAGACTAAATGAAAGTCAAATGTCTTATGTCATGAATATTTCTTAGCCAAGTAGAATTTTTGGATGGGTTTTTTATTTTTTATTTTTATTTAATTTTTGATTTTATGTTTTTATATTTTGATTTTTAATTTACTGATTTTGTATTTCCTTTATATTATATATATATATATATTGTATTTTCTTTTTCTTTAAGTAAAGATATAATAGAGATAAGGAAAATATATATACACTAGATATAAGAGAGAGATAAAAATAGGGGAAAATAATTAAAATATAGGAAATAAAATATTTTTATGCTTTTTATATTTTTCTAATGTTTTTGTGATTTTTCTAGAATTTTTCTAATTTTTTGGTATTTTTAAAGATAAAAATACTAGAAAATAGTGACCTACGTGCTGACAAAAATTAAAATGAGGATGAAAAATATGAAACAATATCCAAAATTCCTTAAATTAATTTTAAACTAAAGACAATAAAATAGGAAAAATATAAAAACTCAAATTGTATTTTTAGGATTTTTGTAGTATTTTTAAGATTTTTATGAAGGTTTTAGGGGTTTTGCAAATTTTAAGAGTTTTCTTTTGTATTTTTTAATGATTTTTGGTCTGAAGCTAAAAGGCACTAAAGTAAGCGAAATATATTTTTTTGGAAATTTTCTGAGATGTTTTTATTATTTTTATGTATATTCTAATACAGACATTAGAGAAAATGCATGTTTTTTAAATTTTTATAAATAATAAAATGCGATGAAAATGGAAAATAAATATAGGGCGTGATAATATATTGCAACAGGGATACTAGGTAATCTTTGTGGATTTTTTAGAGATTTAGAGATGCATAAAATAAATAGAGGTAACAACGAGAAACTACACCCCTAGCAGGGGTATTCTGTAATATGCAAACAATCCAAGGGCTAAAACATAAATTTCCCACAAAATTTGAACATATTAAAATCCTTTCTGAGAGGGCTTCCCTGCAAGGACACCAGATCCCACGTGTCTGAGCACGCACCCCTCTAGGGGACCAGAACATAATTATAAAAAATCAGAGGGCCGATATGCAAAATGTCCAACAATTTATAACTGACTGTAGAAGTTCAGGGAATAAACGGAAATAGAAGGACCCGTAAGGGGTCCTCTGCAAAATGGCTCGTCCCCTCACGTGCACCGGCACATGAGGTGACGTGGCCGAGGATCTGTTTGCAATAAAGGAAAATACAGGGGCCTAAGGATAAATATTACAAAAGTTTCAAACTGCAAATGAAAGTTTAAAGTTCAAATATTAAATGCACAAAATGGCGGGGTTTAAGCGCAAAATACTCCCGCTGGGTGGATCGGACGGCTGCTGATGAGTGACTTATACACGTGGCGGTCTCAGCTCGCACGATGCCCTTTTGCTTCAGACGACTGGGATTAAATCCCAGATGAAGATCAGACGGCGTGAGAGGGCTTTGAATCCAACGGCAGCTGTGTGTTCTGGAGCAAGTTTCTGATCCAACGGTAGGGAGATGATGACGAAGAACAGCGTCTCCGTCGAGCTTTGAAGCACTACTCCGGCCGCTCCGCACGGTCCCAGGAGTTACCGATAGGTCGTAGACGATCCTGGGAGTCTCCCTCATCGAGCGAATGTCTCAGCATGGGCTGAGGAGGTTCATAAAGGCGTGGCGACGATGGTGACCTGGAACGAGCTTCCCTGGGTTGCCGAAGCTCGAAAGAGCCTTCTCTTTGGCTCACACCTGCATGGTTAGATACGCAACACAACTGCGAAGCAAAAGGTATCGTCTGATGGGGGAATGAGTGACATATGAGGCGTGGCGGAGTCGGTCCGGCGAACGACGGAGTTGAACCGACGACGGTGCTGATTCAAGCACAATCAGCAGGAGTGGAGGTGCAGCGGGGCGAGATAAGGTGAGGAGAAACGAGATGGAGGGGAACGCAGAGGATTGGGTCGAAGGACGGTGGATATAATTGGTGGCAGAGCGGAGCTCAGCCGTGGGTTTCGATGAATGATTCACGACGCGAGATGAAGTGGAGACCCAAATTATTTCTACCCTACGTTACGCTAAACCTAGGATACCAGAAAGTCAAAAGAGAATGGAGGGAGGCTCACCGGAGACGAAGGTGCGGACTTCGGGCGGAGCTCCGGCGAGGGAATGGATCTACCTCGATTCGACGCCAAACTTCACTCGACCTGGTCCTCTGAGTAGCTGCTGTCACCAGGAACTCGAAGAATACACCAAGGATCGGTGAATCATGGAGGAAGGGGAATCAAATTCAAAATGGAGGTCAAAGGGGTTTTTTGAAGAATTGGCTCTGGCGTTCCACAAATCGAAGCGCAACGCCTCGATCAGTGATCCAAAGCCCAAGAAATGCCTTGGGCGTGAATCATCATTGAACAAGGAGCAAAAATGCAGAAGGACTCATCCTGAAAAGATGCTTGTAAAAGCCTCGAAAAATTCGCAAATATGGGACAAAAACTCGTTCTGACACGGCTACAGGCAGGGGTCAGAGAGTTGACCCGAGGTCAACTCTCCAGCCCACCTGGTTGGTCTACGTGGACCAACCAGGAAAAAGCCTGGAAATAAACACTGTAAAATCATTTTAAAATAATAAACGATTTTATTATTGTTGGTTATTAAATAAAAAATATTTATTATTTTATGAATTATTTATTATGATTTTTATTTATTTTTTCGATATTAATAATTACAAGTTACCATTTATAGCCTATATAGGTATATTCTTCTATATATTTTATTATTTTATTTTTATTTTGTACATTTAATCTATTTAATTTTGTTTATTAATTTATAAATTTATAAAATATTTTTATACACTCAAGCATATTTTTATTTTATTTTTCTGAGGTGTTTTATACACTTAATAAAATAGGATTATATTCTATGTAGGTATATTTATAGGTATTATACCTAGGTATGTAATATACAAGTATTTTATTTTGTATTTTCTTGAGATTTTTATTTCTGTTTTACTATACAAATATATTATAAGTACTATTTGCAAAATTATAAAAATATAAAATTATAATAATAATGAATAAATAATAAAATGAATATTTTAATATGTACAAGTATACAAGAGGGGTCCCAAAACTCCACTTTCAAACCATAACTCCTCAAAATACGAAACCACCTTCATTAAATAGCTTATGAGAAATTATATACAATTAAAGGTGAGTTTGGTGCATTTCGAGTTTTTATTTGCGAGATAAAAGTCTGGGAAGTTGGGATTCTGGAATCTTATTCAGATCATTACTTTTTATCTGTACATTATTTTTGAGTGAAATCAATTTTGTATTTTTTTATTTAATTATCTACAACTTTCATGTACAAAGTTTCTTTATTTGAGGTATAAAAAGTGGAACCAAAAATAGGTCCCAAAATGAATGAAGAATGAATTAAATAAAAGGGAATTTTATCGGTATTTTGGCCATTATCTCCCCCTACTTTATTCCTTGTCGACCTGGTCATCGAGATGCCTAGGTCTCGGGGTTTCGGGTTATAAAATATTTACAATATTTTATTCTTTTTCTTTTCTTTTCTTTTCTTTTCTTTATTCTATAATTTTGGCTTTAAAACCACATTTTATACAATATTTTCACAATGATGCATGAATGATAAAATGCATGAATTAACGCTATTTACACGCATTTACTAGGTTTTTAAGGCCAAAATGATAGAATAAAGATGATGAAACATGGATTCATAATCCCCCTATACTTGCCTTTGCTAGTCCCTAGCAAACACTTATGCATTAAGTGCAGAAAAGAAAAACAAAGAAAAGAAAAAGAAGAAAATTGAACTAAGTTTAATTATCAAACTCATCTTCACAAAATCAAAGTTTGGGGCTAAAGTCAGACCTTTGTTGTTTTAGTGTGGGCGGAACCTTAATGAGAACTGAATTTGAAATCCAGCAGCCTTCGAGAATCCCGAAACTCTGCTCATGTTTCCTCAATAGCTAGGTCAGAAATATTTCAACTCATACGCAAACCCTTACGACTATGAACCTGACTCGTACAATGTAAGTGATGGTGGCTCTCCCCAACTGAAATGACAAAGAGACTGACTTCTCCAATATGACAACCCAATGATTCCCCAATCCAACAACTCATTCCTCAAGGAGCAGGGTATTCCCTTCTAAGTTCAAGTGGCAACCAACTCAAGAGGAGGGGGTGAAGAGAAGAATGGACGGTAGCCAGTGTAGCTACCTATCCTAGGATGCAAGACCAGTGTATTCCAGTCATCCAGCTGCAGGCTCACATGATTTGACTTTGAAGCTCAAGCTTGCTTATTTGACTTTACATATGTACACTCCGGCAGACATTTTTATTTATAGGCCTGTCCACTTTTTTTTGGACTTTTTGCTTTTTGCATTTTTTTCGAATACTATATACAACAACATTTATATAGGGAGTTTTTCCTCTTGAGCCAATAGACTATCCCTCTTTTGAAGCTTTATTGCAACCCACGATCTCCTATCCTCGAAACTCATCATCACTGGACGGGTTGGGGGTGCACTTCCCTCCCTAGAGGAGGATAAGTGTTTCCACATGTGTGCGTCTCATACCGGCAAATCCAACCCCCTCACCACTCCAACTGAGTTGAGCCATGTGAAAGGTGCAAGTGTCCAAGTTAGGTCATTATCAACAAGAGTCGTGCGTGTGCTCCGAAATACTCTACTTAGGCAGTCAAGAATCCATTGAACCAAGTCTCATAATCCTCAAAGAATTAAGTCAACTAGACCTGAAGTACCTCAATCCCAGTTCCTATAAGGTTCCTATTAATTAGGTAGATTTAAGGTCCCACCAAGCTCCAATCTTCGGATTTTGCTTATCGTTCAACTATCAAACTCAATCTGAAAAATGCTAATGCTATGCAAATGCTATGTAGAAAATATTTTTGTGATGCCATTTTCAAAGATTTTGAACTTTTTATGGATTTTTGAAAAGATGATGCATATGCATTTTTTAGATTTTTCAAAAAGATTTTTCAAATGTTTTTGGATTTTAATTTTGCAAATGTTTTTGGGATTTTTGAAAACAAAAGGTTTTGGCTAAAAACAAAGCATAAATATTTAAACAGGGATGCATCTTATATTTACAAGAAGTGGATTTTAAGAATTTACAAGGGTAAGTGGTAAATTTTATAAATATATATAGTGAATTTTAGATGAGATGTATGTATTCCTCAAACTTATTTGGCACAGGTTTTTTCACACAAGTTGAAAACTATAGTCCAAAATAATTTTTACAAACAGTTTTACAAACATGTGCACACCTTTGAAAATCATTTTGCAAAGGTTTTCCAAACAGTATATATAGATTTTTCAAATATTTTTGCAACCATTTTTCAAACCATTTGCAAATCATTTTTCAAACATTTTATTTTACATAAAGAAAAGAATTTTACAATCAAAATGTTTTTCCAACTGTTGAAAACATGTAACAAAATGATTTCCAAAAAGTTTTCAAAATATTTTTACAAAGATTTTCAAACTATTTTTCAAACATTTTGCAAAAAACATCTTCACCTGATTTAGTAATCAGTACATATAAAAAGAATTGAGGAATAATAGCATCTTGTTATTAAGGTTTTTAATAAAATTTATGAGTATAACTAGCCATATTTATTAGTGAAAATACGAAAGTACGAGTTATGGCTAAAGTATATACGCAGTATATACGACCCCCTATACTCAGCATGAGCTATGTACTCATAGATCAGAGAAAAAAAAGAAGACATAACTCGTACTGAGTATAGAAAAGTCTAAAGAATAAATGAATAAGGGATAAAGGAATGAACGAATGAGAAGTCGACCGTCCCCCCTATACTTAGGATCAAATAATCCTAAGTATAGCAGACTGTATACAAGGCAGGGAGGGTCAAGGGTGGGCATGCACAGATCGTACTCAGACTGTCTCCCCCTATACTTAGGGTAAGATATCCCCAAGTATAGACAAGAAGAGGAGACAATGTAGAGAATCAAAGAATAGAAGATATTGGGGTGCACACCCCCCTATACTTAGGACAAAGTACGTCCTAAGTATAGAACACTGACAAAAATGAGCGACACCTTTTCGGTAGCCTAAGTGTAGCAGTGATGAAAGGGATGACATCATATCGGTAGAATAAGATAGAAGAGAAGGAAATGAAGAAAATAAGAAAGGAAGACAATAAGAAAATATATTCAAAAATATTTTGCTCTGTTTTGCCTTCCTCTGACGTTTCGGAAATATTCGGCTCATCTCTGTAGATTACTTGAATAGAGTCAACGACAGATATGAATGAATCATGTTCAAGGTAAGGTTTCAGAAGCTGTCCATTGACTACAAATGGTTGTGCATCAACTGACAAATTGGATATCAATACACTTCCATTGTCATGCACCTGCCCAACCATAAACAACCCAGTCCATTTGCTCTTCAATTTGCCTGGAAAGATCTTTAATTTTGCATCAAACAACCACACCTTCTGACCTGGCTCGAAGGACTTGCGGCGGATATGCTTGTCGTGCCACGTTTTGACCTTCTCCTTGTACATCAGGTTGTTGTCATATGCATAATCTCTGAATTCCAATAATTTGTTCAGATCCAATTTTCTGTTTTTCCCTGCTTGGCCGGAGTCCAAATTACAGATGTTGATGGCCCATAAAGATTTGTGAATTAATTCGACGAGCAGATGACATAGCTTGCCATACACCAGGCGGTAGGGGGACATTCCCAAGGGTGACTTGTAGGTTGTTCTATAAGTCCAAAGAACAAAATCAAGTAGTTGAGACCAGTTCTTTCGATCCGGACGCACAAGTTTCTATAGAATTGTCTTGATCTCCCTGTTTGAACATTCAACTAAGACATTGGAGTAACGCGATGTTCAATAAAGAATTCCTGAGTCAGCTTCTTCACCTCTCTGTTTATGAAATGGCTACCCCCGTCAGATATGAGAATTTTGGGAATCCCGAACCGTGCTATGATGTGATATCTTAAGAATCGACAGACCATCTTACTGTCGGCGGTTCAGGCGGGGATAGCCTCTACCCAGCGACTTACATAGTCGACAACAAGCAGAATGTATTCATAGCCCTGACTATTGGGAAATAGGCCCATAAAGTCGATGCCCCATGCGTTGAAGACGTCTGATATCTGAATGAATTTTAGAAGCATCGTATCTCTCATTCCTACGGTTCCACCCATCTTTTGACAGTCAGTGCAACATTTGACATAATCATCTACATCTTTGAATAGTGACGGCCACCAGAGGCCACTTTGAAGAACTTTTGCTGCTGTTCGTATGCCTGAATGATGTCCTCAAGAATCTTGGTCATGACATAAGGCGAGGACACTTGGAAATTCCTCCTGAGGAATGCACCTTTTCCAAATACAATCTGCTCCCTCACGAAATAAGTACGGATCCTCCCACTGGTAGAAATGGATTTTAGACAAGAACCTGTCTATTTTCAATTTCGGCCAATCCTGTGGGATCTTCTTGGTCACTAGATAATTCACGATGTCTGCATACCATGGAAGCGAGGTGACTGAGAGGATTGCTTCATCTGAAAAGGTCTATGTGATAGGCTGTAGGCTCAGCTCAGGAGACTCCGGCTCAGGAAGCCTCGATAGATGATCGACCACCACATTCTTTACCCCAGGTTTATCTCTAATTTCCAAGTCAAACTCCTGGAGGAGAAGGATCCACCGAATAAGACATAGTTTGGCGTCCTTCTTCTGCTGTAAGTACTAGATGGCTGAATGATCAGTGTAAACAATCACTTTGGACCCAAGGAGGTAGGATCTGAACTTCTCCAAGACAAAGACTACCGCTAGCAGCTCCTTTTATGTGACAGTGTAGTTATGCTGAGCTTCATCGAGCGTTCGGCTAGCGTAGTGAATCGCAAATGGTACATTGTCTTTCCTTTGTTCGATAACAGCACCAATGGCATAGTCAGACGCATCGGTCATTATCTCAAAAGGCTGAGTCCAAATCGATGGCTGTAAGACATGGGCCTGTGTGATAAGTTCCTTCAGCTGATTAATGGCAAGGAGTACACGGTTGTCCACAATGAATTCATTCTCCTTGCTGATCAACTCAATCAACAGTCTGTCCAGTTTACTGAAATCTTTGATGAACCGTCGGTAAAAACCGACATGGACTAAAAATGACTTAACTTGTTTGATTGTCGTAGGTGGCTCAAGTTTGGAAATGACCTCCACCTTGGCTGGGTCAACCTCCATGCCACGTTTAGAAACAACGTGATCCAGCACGATTCCTTCAGCCACCATGAAGTTGCTCTTCTCCCACGAGAGCACAAGATT
This sequence comes from Ottelia alismoides, assembly GCA_037367405.1. Classification (NCBI taxonomy): domain Eukaryota; kingdom Viridiplantae; phylum Streptophyta; class Magnoliopsida; order Alismatales; family Hydrocharitaceae; genus Ottelia; species Ottelia alismoides. Next base: position 9,984 of record JAZKJV010006166.1, on the reverse strand, counting down.
CACTTCGCAGCACCTCCACAAGACTCGGTCTAAATAATCTAGGCATTGATTGAATGAATCCCCGTAGACCGAGAAATCATCCATAAAGACCTCAAGAAAGCTGCCCACCATATCGGCAAAAATTGCAAGCATACACCTCTGAAATGTGGCTGGGTGTTGCAAAGCCCGAACAACATCCGTCTGAAGGCATATGTACCAAAAGGACATGTGAACGTAGTCTTCTCTTGATCTTCAGGAGCAATAGCAACTTGATTGTATCCAGAATATCCATCCAAGAAGCAGAAGTATTCCTTCCTGGCCAATCTCTCCAAGATCTGGTCGATGAAGGGTAAAGGAAAGTGGTCCTTCTTGGTGGCGAGGTTAAGTCTTCTGTAGTCCACGCATACTCGGCAAGAAGTAGGTACTCTGGTTGCGATTTCCTCTCCTTTGTCATTCTCCACAATGGTGATCCCTGATTTCTTTGGCACCACATGCAGGGGGCTCCCCCATTTGCTGTCGGAGATGGGATAGATGAATCCCGCCTCAGACCATTTCTGAATTTCTTTCATAACAACCTCACGCAAATTAGGAGTTAATCATCTCTGAAGTTCTCGAGAGGGCTTGCAATCTTCTTCCAGATGGATGCGATGCGAGCATAGTGAGGGATTGATACCGTGGAGATCCGCAGTTCGTCAGTCTATCGCCTTGCGGTTGCGTTCAAGAACCTCCATCAGACGAGATTCTTGGTCTTCGGTCAGATGTGCATTGATAATGACCGGGTACATGTTTGATTCTCCTGCAAGAAAGGCATATTTCATGTTGAAGGGCAGGGGTTTCAATTCTGGTGGGGTCGGAGTTGCTTCAGCAGTGACTTCGGCTATTAATGCAGGTGGCGATTCTTTCATTTGTTCGGTATCCACCAACCTCTGTCCTGCCTCTTCACTTAGATTTTGACAGAATGACTCAATAATTTCCTTTTCATCAGAAGATTCTTCAAAAATTTGCTCTTGGTTTTGAAGGCATGTCACCCCCACGGCAGTCTCATGCATCGCCTCAGCAAAAACCTCTTCCTGATCGATAAGGGGAAATTCAACTGCGGTCTCCATTACCTCCTCGGGGCAGAGGAGTTCATGGATCTCATTGTCATCCAAGAATAAGTTGGTATCTTGAATTTCTGTTAGAAAGTGGTAGTCATCAGAATGCTCAATCACCCTTGCGCATGATGCAGATGGTCATTCTGCTGGTGCTTCCTCAGGCAGGGTCTCCACTCTGATTGTTTCTTTGCCAGCACCAAAAGTAATTTCTCCTGTCCCATAGTTCACTACTGCGTTTGACGTTCGCAGGAATGGTCTTCCAAGTATGATTGGGGTAAGGAGCAATGGAGCGGGGACGTCCATGTCTAGTACCACAAAATCGGTCGGGAACTACTTTCCCTAAACCGTGACTATCACGTCCTCCAACAGACCCCTAGGCCGCTTAACTAACTTGTCTGTGAACTATAGAATCATCTTTGTAGGCTTGAGCGGTCCTAGCCTGAATTCTAAAAGTAGTGATGCTGACATCAAGTTGACATAAGATCTACTGTCAAGAAGTGTTCGTTCGAATTCTTGATTAAACATATGATAGCACACAAGAGGTTCTCCCATATCTGGCTTTTTATTCGGGAGGTTTCTGATGGCATTAACTGTGGCCATTGTGAGGGTGAGGCCTGCGCTTGGTGGTACATGCATCTTTCAATCCTTTCTTTACAGTTGGCATGTACTCAAGAGCTTTCATCAATGGCATGTTTAACACCAAATTCTGGATAATTTCTATGATGGCAGGATTAAACAAAGCATTTTTCAAAACTTTCATTTTTTTATGTTTTTTCATTGCTTCTGGAAAAGGAATATTTACAAGCTCTTCACCAATATCATTCAAAGTATTGTCCATATGATTGTGTACAGGTAGATGGCAAAAAGGAATAGAATCATCTACAAGATGTGGACTAAAAACGACAGACTCGGCTTCAGGTGCTGACGTTGGATTCGCCGCAGGTGCCAGATTCCTTCTGTCCGTAGCTGGCTCTGTAGCAGACGCATACGCCTCCAATGCTGGCCTATCTCCACCGGGGATGCAGCTATCTTTTTGTGTTTTGTTGTTTTATTCATTTTTTTATGATTTTCTGGTTGGTGGTGCTGCTCCCAAAATACTTTGTGGCCCTGGCGTTGGCCTGCCTGATGACTCCCCGTCAGATGCAAGATGCTCCCCCTTCGCTGTTGCTGATGGCTTGAGTGTCCTACCGCTCTTGAGAGTAACAACATTAGATAAAAAGCAATTTAATTCACATGTTTTTGGTTGGACACTACCGGTTACCTGCTCGTTGTGTAGGAAGTTGTTCGGATTTGCCTTGACTTGAGCAGGGATAGCTGTTTTCGTAGCCGTCAAGTCGTCGATCTTATGGTTCATCTCAGCCATATTCTTCATCAACTGTTCAAGGCATGCCAGGGCTGGATGTGCCCTCACAATCTCAAAAGAATCCCCCTGCTGGGGCCTAGAGTGCTGGTATGATGGCTGAGACTGCGATTGGTAACCTTGAGAGAATTGGTGAGGCAGAGGGTTGGAGGAATATTGTGAGTTCTGGTGATATGTAGTAGCCGGTTGCTGATGATATCCTTGTCCGCGGTATCCGGACTGCTGAGGATCATGTTGATAATGCCTCCAGGTGTTTCCCTGAGACGGAGGCTGGTACTGGTATGAAGGCTGGAAGGGTCTCCCACCCTGCTGCTGCTGGTGATAGGGCCTGTTGCCCATGTTCTGACCCTGAGAGTGTCCTTGAGGATGGGTCAGTTGTGCTTCATTATTACATATACCGTTGATTTCCTGGATCATCGGCGGGGGTGGAGAGAACTGCTCGGGGTAAGCTGGCTGGGACTCTGGCTGATATACAACCATCTGTGTCTGTGACTACGGGGGCTGCTCCGGGACCTGCATGTAGTACACGTGCTGTATAGGCTGGGGCTACGGTGGCGTCGGCTGAGGGGTTTGATATAGCGTCGTCTCCTTCTTCTCAGCGGTCGGCTCAGCAGTAGAAGACATAGCGTTGCACATGTTGGCATTCAAAGCGCGGACAAGCTGCTCCAGCTACTGGGAAATCACGTCGAGCTTTTCCAGGCCCTGGGGCCTCTTCTCAATGACTGATAATTTCTCGAGGTCCTGCGACCTCTTCTCAATGATATCCACCTTAGGCAGGTGGCTCCCAATGATGCTCAGGTTGGAGCTCTCATCCTTGTCTTCGGTGTGAGAAGCCATGTTCACTGGCTTGCTGACGGCAGTTGACACCTTCATGTAGATTCGGGACGAGGATTGAGCGGCTTCTCCTTCAGCCATTTCCTCGAAGACGTTCCATACCACTTCCTCATCCTTGTTGAAGTGCAAACCACCACAAGCGGCATCTACGAGCTTTTGGCTTTCAAGTGTAAGCCCACCAAAGAAGTGCTGCACAAGACTGGTCTTTGGGATTTCATGGTGGGGACACTTCTCCTGAAGATCCTTGAATCTCTCCCACGCTTCATGGATAGTCTCGTGGGGCTGCTGGCAAAAACTGGAGATACGCGCACGCATCTGGTTCAATCGCCCGAGAGGATAGAACTTATGGAAAAATGCGGACTTCATCTCCTCCCAGGTCGTGACTACCTTTCCTATGTGGTCAACCCAATATAGGTCCTTATCTTGCAGGCTGAAGGGAAAGGCGGTCATCTTGACTACCCCCAAAGGAATCCCATGGTAGTGAGCAGTAGCACAAATGCGACCAAATTTCTTGAGGAAGATATAAGGTTCCTCAGTGGTATTCCCATGGAAAGTCGGGAGCAGAGACAAAAACTGCAGCTTCAGCTCGAAGTGGGTGTGGATTCGTGGAATTTGGATCCACTCAGTGATAAGCCCAACTCCAGGGTTGTATGTCTGCTTCAATGTAGGCTTCGGCAGTGGGGTCCTACATCCGCTCTATCAAACTCAGGTCCTCGCACTGAAAACCCATCTTCTTCCGGTTGGAACTCTTGCTCTGGCTCATCCTCTCGTCGACCATCTCTTGCATCGGTCCTCCTCTTCAGGTCATTCAGCATGTCTTGGAAGGTGGTCTGGGACAGGGCTTGGTTTGTCAACTGTTGTTGGATGGCTTGGATGGAAGCCAACAATTGAATGTTAACTTCATTCTGTGTAGTGTACTACCCTTCCCCCTGATCGGCTTCTGCTTCCGGTTGGGGCTGCGGTCCCTTTCCTCTTCCATCGACCATCTCAAATTCTGCTTGACTTGCTGGCTCGGGATCGTGCTCTAGGTCTGTACATGGAAGAATGCCCCGATCAGTCTGAATTGCAGCACCAGATGTTGAGAAGAATTCTGTGTTAATGTCAACATAGAATTTTGTTAAGGATGGCGATGTATAAGGAGTGAAATCAATGGCCATCCAAAAAGGACAGAGTTCGGGATAAGAACGATCCCTGTTTATTGAAGAAGAAGGGGAGTCTGGAGATCGGTTCACGGAGTCTGAACCGGGTTCTCGGGAATCGGCCCGAATTATTAGAGAAGGCGAGCGGATGGAATCGATGTCGGTGTCGACGGAGTCTCGACTGAACTGTCCATTCGTCGCCATCTCGGAGATCAAGTGGAAGATCGTTGTGGATGAAAGATACGGGGGTCAACAAGAAACAAATGGAGTGTAAAACAGTAGAAGGCTCACAATGAGAAAGGGTCAACTAGGATGATAGCAAAAATAACGCAAAGGCGCGGTGTTTTTGATCTTGACCTTAACTTGAGTAATCAATCAAACCTCAAAGCAATGGATTCACCAACTCGACCCGTGAAGCCGTGAAGGTTCGACAATTATCTTTGTAAGTTTTAGATTTGTTTTTCAGGCAATTATCTTTTAACGAGTCCTTAGAGCGCTACGCCTATAGGAGAGAGAGTACTGCCAGAAGAATATCCCGTACTTGTCCTCCTCCTGTGTAACCTATAGGCTGCACTTTTTAAGGTCCTTGTAACCCTTCCTGGATCCCTACTCAGCCAAAGAAATAGAGAGAGGAAGCCAATAGGCGAAACCGATACTTCAGAACTTGCTCGCAATGGAATCACCCGTGAGCATGCAAGAACCTACTCGGACGCAAGACGATGAGACAAACACCCTCGTGAAGGCGTGGCCTATGCTCGATACTTCGGACAAGGTCAGTTCTCTACACAATAGAGAGTCACTATTGTCGACCAATCCCTACTCGTCCACGTACGATAGAAGCGCCAATACTTCGTAAATCCAGGCGATTCACAAGGCAGCCACCGACTGGGTTTTGGGCTCTAATTCTTACGACGTCGCTCACCTCACTTGGAAGGAAACCTTCCCATGCAACCTGAAAACAAATGAGGGCTTTGCTCACGCCAAGGCAATGAGTCCAATTAATCAATTTTATTAAGGTCAAGTATTTTTAGCAGTCCCTTTTTTAATTTTTTTGTGTTATCACTTGTTTTGAGTCAATTCAATACAAGCGCCTAATGTTTTTGTCTTTTCTTTGATTCCTATTGATCCAAAAATAAAGGGAGAGGGTTGGCAAAGCAATGAAAGGCAACACTAAGATGGAAATCTCACCTTAGTGCCTAAATGATGAATACGTAGTTAGAAGACTTACAGTGCTTCCCAGCTCTCTCCATGCGGGATGCAAAACAAGAATTTATAAACCTATACTATATGCCGATATGCACACGGAAATCGTCCTAAGCAATCAATTGCTAGCGTGAAGAACCAAATGCTAAAACACACAAAGCGAAACCTAGTAGTCCAGTCTTGGAATCCCCTCGGTGCCCACCACAATGGGTCCTGCCAGCGCTGTACGGGGACTCTCGCGGCGTGGTGGTTTCGAATTATATGTTTTAACAATTAATTATATCTAAGTACAAATGCCAAGACTATAGGTGCATGCAATGGTTGTTAGGTGTTTGGCCTTAAATTACACGATCAAGCAATCCTAAAAACTAAGGGCTCATTCCACAAAAGTAAGGAAAAGAAAACAAAACCGAAAAATGACAAGCGATAAAAACGCGTCAAAACTGCGGTGAGCCCCCAAGTGAACAAACACATGGAAATTGGGCCTGAGTGTCCAAAGTCCAGAGTATCTGTATTATTACAATTTAATGAAATGTCTCTCTCTCTCAAAAACTAAAAACTTAACTATCCACTCTCTCTCTCTCTCAAGTCCTCCTGCTCTCTCCTACCGGCTAGGGTAGAATAGTCGGCTCCTCCTACCAAGGCTGCTCAGGATCCCCTAAGCGATCCTCCTCGGTCAGTGGTCCCTCGCAAGAAAACAATAAAGAGATGTCAGACAGTTCCAAAATTAATTATGCAACAAGATAAGATAGTAAACAGACACAAGTCTACTCTACAAGCCGATGCTCCCCGGCAACGACGCCATTTGAAAAATGAGAAGACGAGAGCCGCTAAATAATGGTCTGACAAATTAGACTCACTATCGCTGAGGCGACTACTCAAGCCTTCACGTTGATCAACAATTAACCCAAACAATTAATCAATCAATCAAGAGCAAGGATTAAAATTTATTATACCCTACTAAAAATGTATAATGGCAAGTAAGTAGGGGTCGAACACAGGAAGCAATCAGAGCAAAGTAGACTAAATGAAAGTCAAATGTCTTATGTCATGAATACTACTTAGCCAAGTAGAATTTTTGGGTGGGTTTTTGATTTTTTTTATTTTTATTTAATTTTTGATTTTATGTTTTTATATTTTGATTTTTAATTTACTGATTTTGTATTTACATTTTATATTATATATATATATATTGTATTTTCTTTTTATTTAAGTAAAGATATAATAGAGATAAGGAATATATACACACACTAGATATAAGAGAGAGATAAAAATAGAGAAAAATACTTAAAATACAGGAAATAAAATATTTTTATGCTTTTATATTTTTCTAATGTTTTTTGTTTTTTCTAGATTTTTCCTAATTTTTTGGTATTTTTAAAGATAAAAATACTAGAAGGAGTGACCTAAGTGCTGGCCGAAATTAAAATGAGGATGAAAAATATGAAACAGTATCCAAAATTCCTTAAATTAATTTTAAACTAAAGACAATAAAATAAGAAAAATACAGAAACTGAAATTGTATTTTTAGGATTTTTGTAGAGTTTTTAAGATTTTTATGAAGGTTTTAGGGTTTTGCAATTTTTAAGAGTTTTCTTTTGTATTTTTTAATGATTTTTGGTCTGAAGACAAAAGGCACTAAATTAAGCAGAATATTTTTTTTGGAAATTTATGAGATGTTTTTATAATTTTTATGTATATTCTAATACAGACTATAGAGAAAATGCATGTTTTTGAATTTTTATAAATAATAAAATGCAATGAAAATGGAAAATAAATATATGGAGTGATAATATAATGCAACATGGATACTAGGTAATTTTTGTGGATTTTTTAGAGATTTAGAGATGCATAAAATAAATAGAGGCAACAACGAGAAACTGCACTCCTGGTTGGGCTATTTCTGTAATATGCAAACAATCCAGGGGCTAAAATATAAACTTCCCACAAAATTTGAACGTATTAAAATCCTTTCTGGTCCAAAATCCAAATAGCTAAAGCTGCGAGGGCTTCCTTGCAAGGACACCAGATCCCACGTGTCAGAGCACGCGCCCCTCTAAGGGACCAGAACGTAATTATAAAAAATCAGAGGGCCGATATGCAAAATGTCCAACAATTTATAACTGACCGTAGAAGTTCAGGGACTAAACGGAAATAGAAGGACCCGCAGGGGGTCATCTGCAAAATGGCCCGTCCCCTCACGCGCACCGGCATGTAAGGTGACGTGGCCGAGGATCTGTTTGCAATAAAGGAAAATACAGGGGCCTGAGGATAAATATTACAAAAGTTTCAAACTGCAAATGGAACTTTAAAGTTCGAATATTAAATGCACAAAATGGCGGGGTTTAATCGCAAAATACCCCCGCTGGGTGGATCGGATGGCTGCTGATGAGTGACTTATACACGTGGCGGTCTCAGTTCGCACGATGCCCTTTCGCTCCAGACGGCTGGGATTAAATCCCAGATGAAGATCGGACAGCGCGAGAGGGCTTTGAATCCAACGGCAGCTGTGTGTTTTGGAGCGAGTTCCTGATCCAACGGTAGGGAGATGATGACGAAGAACAGCGTCTTCGTCGAGCTTTGAAGCACTACTCCGGCCGCTCCGCACGGTCTCAGGAGTTACTGATAGGTCATAGACGATCCTGGGAGTCTCTCTCGTCGAGCGAATGTCTCAGCAAGGGGCTGAGGAGGTTCATGGAGGCGTGGCGACGGTGGTGACCTGGAACGAGTTTCCCTAGGTTGTCGAGGCTCGAAAGAGCCTTCTCTTTGGCTCACACCTGCAGGGTTAGATGCGCAACACAACTGCGAAGCAAAAGGTATCGTCTGATGGGGGAATGAGTGACAGATGAGGCGTGGCGGAGTCGGTCCGGCGAACAGCGGAGTTGAACCGACGACAGTGTTGATTCAAGCACAATCAGCAGGAGTGGAGGTGCAGCGGGGAGAGAGAAGGCGAGGAGAAACGAGATGGAGGGGAACGCGGAGGATTGGGTCGAAGGATGGTGGAGATAATCGGTGGCGGAGCGGAGCTCAATCGTGGGTTTCGATGAACGATTCACGGCACGAGATGAAGTGGAGACCCAAACTGTTTCTACCCTATGTTACGCTAAACCTAGGCTACCAGGAAGTCAAAAGAGAATGGAGGGAGGCTCACCGGAGACGAAGGTGCGGACTTTGGGCGGAGCTCCGACGAGGGAATGGATTTACCTCGATTCGACGCCAAACTTCACTCGACCTGGTCCTCTGAGTAGCTGTTGTCACCAGGAACTCAAAGAATACACTAAGGATCGGTGAATGATGGAACGAGGAGAAAAAACGCAGAAGGACCCATCATGAAAAGATGCTTGTAAAAGCCTCCGCAAATATGGGACAAAAACTCGTTCTGACACGGCTACAGGCAGGGGTCAGAGAGTTGACCCGAGGTCAACTCTCCAGCCCACCTGGTTGGTCCACGTGAACCAACCAGGAAAAAGCCTGGAAATAAACATTGTAAAATCATTTTAAAATATAAATGATTTTATTATTTTTTGGTTATTCAATAAAAAATATTTATCATTTTATGAATTATTTTATTATGATTTTTATTTATTTTTTCGAGAGTAATAATTACAAGTTACTATTTATAGCTTATATAGGTATATTCTTATATATATTTTATTATTTTATTTTTATTTTGTACATTTAATTTATTTATTTTTGTTTATTAATTTATAAATTTATAAAGTATTTTTATACACTCAAGTATATTTTTATTTTATTTTTCTGAGGTGTTTTATACAGTTAATAAAATAGGATTATATTCTATGTAGGTATATTTATAGGTATTATACCTAGGTATGTAATATACAAGTATTTTATTTTGTATTTTCTTGAGATTTTTATTCCTGTTTTACTGTACAAATATATTATAAGTACTATTTGCAAAATTATAAAAATATAAAATTATGATAATGATGAATAAATAATAAAATGAATATTTTAATATGTACAAGTATACAAAAGGGGTCCCAAAACTCCACTTTCAAATCATAACTCCGAAAAATACAAAACCACCTTCATTAAATTGCTTAAGAAATTATATACAGTTAAAGGTGAGTTTGGTGCACTTCAAGTTTTTATTTGCGAGATACAGGTCTGGGAAGTTGGGATTATGGAATCTTATTCAGATCATAACTTTTTATCTGTACATTATTTTTGAGTGAAATCAATTTTATATTTTTCTTTATTTAATTATATACAACTTTCATGTACAAAGTTTCTTTATTTGAGGTATGAAAAGTGGAACCAAATAGGTCCCAAAATGAATGAAGAATGAATTAAATAAAAGGGAATTTTATCGGTATTTTGGCCCTTATCTCCCCTACTTTATTCCTTGTCA